>CAIGRB010089508.1:0-41902 GCA_903798255.1 Fraxinus quadrangulata | reverse complement strand
GTAAAAGATTTGCATCACAACATCGTGAGTGAATGCCGTCAACAACTTGCCTAGCACGAGGTGCCATCCCACTTGCTCTTCCAAATTCAAATCCATGCATTCTCACCGGAATTCCATTATTTCCAGCTGCAATAGCCGCTGTGTGGCTGGTAAAAAATATTGCTGAGATAAGTTCCAGGAAAAACAACAATTACATTAAGAAACCTACAGTTAAAAATAAGATTGAACTGGACCAGAAACTACAAGATAAAAAAAATTTCTGAAATGCTGTCTTCATTTTTATATATATTTTTTTCAATCCCTTTCAAAATAATGTTTATGAAGCCTTTCTTCTTTTTATTTCTTCTGATAAATATTGTCTACGAAGCACGGAGTATAGGGAAAAGTAAGAGATGAGAGAACATGGAGTAGCTGTACATCCCAGTAGGAAAAGACAAGACTCTAGAGTCAAAACCAAGTCTACGTGAAAACATATGTTGCCTTGTATAAGATGCAAATTTGTGTTTTCTAAAATATTGTCCAAAAAAACATTTTCTTTACCTGCACACCCTGTCAGGCTCTTCAGTTATGAGAAAGTTGAAAATGATATATTCAGTAAAAGATCTGCTTCTTTATTTTGGTTGGCAAGTTTTCAGGGTTTACGTGAAAAGAGTCGAGGACAGGCTCTTCGTTGGACAGATGCATGAATTACACTCAAGGAACAAATCTCTCACAAAATTAGGAAATAGATTTCAAAGTCGATTGAAATGATGTATAATGGGAAAACCAAGAAGCATGGAGAGATATCAGTAAGCACATGCATGCTAACACGTGATATCATATCAGGAAGATAGATGGACAGATAATTGAAGAGATATAAAGTTACACCCAGAAGCAAAGACATGTATGCATACGCACATATAACAAATTGTCCATAAAGGTATCCACAGTTTGCAAAAATCAAGTATAAATTTGCACAGAACAAGAATGAAAATTTTAAGAAAACAGCGGTAGGTGCAGGCTGTTGGATTGAAAAGGTACAAGGAGAATGAAGAAATATGGTGATAATTAGAACTCGATGCAACAAAGTGGCACAATATGAATTCAAGCATCAAATAAATTGCTCATCACAGCTGCCTTCTCAAGGGGGTGTTGAGGACACGTAAGAATAAAGGAGCACAATAATTTGATGAAATTCCATTATAAAAACAATTAACTCAAACCTTCCATGTCCATCACCATCAAGGGGAGAATCAAAATCAATTTCGGCATTAAACGCGCCAGCCATTTTAGCAGCTTCGGCAAAATGTTGAGCTCCAATAATCTTCCCATTACAGTAGTCCTTCTTGGTGTTTGAATCAACTTCACATTTTCCTCTGTATTTTGGAACAGGTCCATAGGGCTCAGTGTTGTGACTTGAAAAGCTTGGATGATGAGGATAAATACCGGAATCCACAAATCCTATCACAATATCTTCTCCAGCTCTGTCAAAGCCACCTCCTGTTGGCCATACTCCAGTTGGAAGCCCCAAAAACTGGGGTGTGTGGGTCGTCAGTTTCCTCACCTTCCAATCTCTCTCAACAGACTTCACACCAGGTGCTCGTCTAAGTATTTCTGCCTACTAATATATTGATTATGTAAGTAATACAAGCGGAAAAGTGTTGAAGGTCACAATAAAGAAGATAGCAGATCACCTGCTCAGGAGAAATGTGAACTGCAAAGCCATTGATAAGATGACGGTAGCTATAGAGCTTCTTGTAGGTCCCATGCTCAAACAACATTCCAAGAAGCATATCATGTTTCTTCTCTAGATGGAGTGCATAAGATGTTACCAATTCACTGTAGCAGAGGCAAAAAGGGGAGAACACAAAATCAGACAAATGGATCTCAATCAACCTCAGGTCAGAGAAAAAGAGACACGTTAAAAAGCGGTAATAATAACAACAAAAAGCAAGGAAAGCCTAAACATGTAGTATACAACATGTACTCGTAAAGACAGCTAATAGGTTATGCTCTGAAATGAATACGACCAGGAATCCATAGGCCGTCGATATGAACTAATAGCAATTCAAAATCCGCATAATTTGGAAAGGGTTGGCCCAATATATAGAGGACATGAAAGTGATGCCATAAGGTTGTTTTGCATAAAATTTTATTGTTGCACTTGAATAGCATGGTTCATCTTCTATTTCATTCCAGACAAACTTGAACAGACGTGCATTTCTATTCTTGCAAACATATAGCAACATGAAATATCAAGGCTTCATCCATTTCTTTCTCGCAAAAGGAAAATCATTTCAACAATCAAGTTTGCATTTACATAATTCTTATGGTATATACTATTTATAATATGTTGCCGATTCAGAAACATATGACTAGGCTGTTTGGTTATGAAGCAAATTATTTTGACAGAACTCCTATTGTCACAGCATGCAACAGCATCGTACAGTGCATTCCTGGTACATTTTTGGTGCCAATTTCACAATGATGCATTTAGTTGAAACTTGAAATTCACTGACCACCAAAAACCAATAAAAGGTCAATGGGAAACAGAGCTTATCATAACAGAATATCTCACCGAGAAACTGAAAGCAAAAGCGATATAAAATCTTCTCTAGACCAATATAGGGATATATATCATACAATATATTGAGGCAATTTTACCACACATTATGTAGTAATAAACTAAATCTCAATTTCACTGGAATTTGCACGAACTTAAATTATCAGCCTTATTTTTTTTCCTTTACAACATTGTCTTAAAATATTTTATTGATAAAGAAATAAGCATTGCTTAACACAAAATTAAAAAGGTCAAACAACTTCTTATGATGCTTAGCCTGAGAAAGTTAAATGAAAGACAGACATGTTGATGATATCACCAACAGAAGACCCGTTTCCTCATACTCTGAGCTTTTCTTTGACAATCAAGTTCCACCAAACCACTAATTCAAAATAAAAAAATTTAACTAACAGTGAACGNGATATCACCAATAGAAGACCCGTTTCCTCATACTCTGAGCTTTTCTTTGACAATCAAGTTCCACCAAACCACTAATTCAAAATAAAAAAATTTAACTAACAGTGAACGAATGAAGCGACCATTGATCTAAATATAAAATCAAGCGGGCACATGTAGAATCACCATAAGACAACTTGAACGAGAAAAGGCATCAACCACAAACTCATAGCAATTCTATAAATATATAGTCAGGTTTAAATAAATATTAAAAATACCTGGTGACATCAATTTTCTCATCAGAATCAGATTCCACGGCAGTGGCTAGAAAACCATCAACACCACCTTTATAACTTATCACGGGCTCGCCTTCAACTGTCGCAATGTATATTTCTGCTTTCCCAAGAACAAAAAGACCCGATAGGATTACAATAAGAAAAGAACAAATGTTCTTCATTTTAGCCAATCCTCTCCCAACTCCTCAAGCCCCACAATTTCAAATCTGTTCATTCATAAAAAAATAAAAAACTATCAAAGTTAGCAAACCAGAATCTTGGCCAATTAACTATATACTCCATATAAAATCAATCAGCATAAGGAAGCATAGATGACATTCAGCTGCAAAAGCTAAAATTTCTTCTTCAAATTAATCAAATAAAAGCATAAAAACTCTGTACACTTACACCCTTATATAAGTTATATATACATGTGAACACACCTGTGTGTGTAAAATATTATTTTTTGGAAAATAACTAATGGGTGATCCAATACCTGAACTTGAAGTTCGTTTCTTTTTCTCTTTCTCTGTTTCTGATTTCTTTTTCTTTTCTTTTCTTTCGCTTACTTCATCTGCTCCATGTGAATACTCTTCGAAAAAAGGAATGACAAATTAGTAACAAATATTTTATGTATACTGTATATAAATAATGCTGAAGAAACAAGCAAAGAATCAGAACAACATATACAGTAAAAGAAAATATAAAATAAGATCCCATCAAATTATTTGAACAAACAAAAAAGCTAAAATCTTTACTCACATTTATTCAAGAAAAGTACCCAAAATGCTAATGGCAAAACCCCACTTTTTACAAAACTCTAAGCTGCTACTATTTTTATTTTTTTTTACTCTTCACCACCAAGAAATCAAGAAATGAAGCTGATCAGTTAGCTACATTTAAATTTTCTTGATAGTATCAGTATTCTTAATGGGTACTAAGAGAAGTGAAAAAATAGTTTTTTTCTGTTGTTTTTCTTTTCTAAATTTTATGGGTCGTTGAGTGGAAGAGTGAAGTGGAGGTAGTTAGGGTTCTTTTCATTGTGTGTTTTTATTTATTGGGGATGAACCAGACAAAGGACCGAAAATGGAAGACAGTAGGAGAAGCCTTGATGATTTCATTAAATTATACTTATTACGTTATCTGACAATTTCTAGTGGCACGACCTTAGATTTAAGAGCAAATTCTTTAACAACTTCATTCATTTTATGAAATTTTGTTAAATAAAAAGTCTATTTTTCTTTGGTTCAATATTTCACAATTCAAAATTACTTGCCTCTATATTTAAAGAAAGATTTCTATTTCTTTTCAAGTTTATGTCAAGAATGAGTTCTCATGTACGGGTAATTAGTGTTATTCTAAAAGATAGATAACTTAATAAATTAATTAATTCGTGAGTTTTTGTGTAGGTACAAAGACAAAGAAAGAAAGAGATTTTGGAAGACATATATTAATACACTACCAGAGTTTAAAATTCGTTATTTTTCTTTCAGGTGTATTTGAGTCATATTATTTTGAAAAAATGTATTTTAGAATAGTAGATTGTTGGAGAATGTATAGTTGAAAAAGAAGGAAAAGTTATTGATATAATGAAAAATATTATTTTATTGAAAAATGTGTAGTTAAAAATGAGTAGAAGAATGAGAATGAAAGAGAGGTTTTGAATACGGAGCACACTAGTTGTATGTGTACTTTATTTCACTTTGTTTGTGCACTTGACTTTAGTAGAAAATTGATGCGAAGACAACTTCGTCTGGGAGTAATCACATTTCTTACGTTGTGTGCGACAAATTTGTAAAGTTAACGACTTTGCAAAAGAAATAGTTGCATAAAAAGACTATAAAGAAAGCGACACTTTTTATGTTGATTCAGTGGACATTGAATTTTCTTAACTTTTAACATGGGACGTAAAAGAAAAAGTAAAAGAGGTGGACATGTAAAGTGAGAACTCGAGGAAGATCAACGGGCTTTACAGATTTATGCAACTAAGTTTTGAAACTTGGAAATATGAGAAGATGATCCAAAAACATTCTTCAAATATATAGTTTGTAGCTCCAATTTCAAATTAAATCCTTTTTGTAAAACAAAATATTAAAAAGAATTAAGAAATGTAGTGCATATTTGGAGGGTGAATTTGATAACACTGAACATTGTTGAGGAAGAAAATAAAATACGAACATGCTGATTGTATCGTTGAGTCGTCTTCAACGTTGCATATCAATCAACAACACGATAACCGCGTCGGAGTCTCATTAGTGAAGTTGAATTAGGTTTGTTTGTGGGGTTATGGGAAAATTAATTAGTTATATAATTGATGCTAATTGATTAGGGCAAATCCATTGATTGATAGACAAAGATTCTTTAGCATATATTTTATGTGGAATTTATATTTTGAGATTATAATTTGCATGCATATTAAATCTTTCATTCATGCCTTTTTAATTCTTTTGTGGCACTTTTTGACAAGAAGAATTTCAATTTGAACTTTTTCATATAGCAGAAATATTTCATGACCTTTAGAGTTACACTTTTTGTCTATTGGAAGTCATAATTACTTGATTTGCTTTGTGACCTACAACACATTTGAAAATTACATATTTTTTGAGTGGATGTTTTGATTAAGCATCTGTTTAACTAATTTATAAACGATTTATAAGTTATTTATGCATAGTCAAACATGTTAAAGCTTAGCCAAACATGTTAGAGCTACATGGTCGTTGAAATTTTTTCGGTAGTACACAATCTTGTTCTAGCAAATATTAATTAGACTAGTCGAGGTCGATTTCTTTTGTAAGAAAATAGCTAGTGCTTCATATCACCATCACAATGGACCACGCCATTCACGACTTAAAAGGCTTTAAAATGAGACTATATTATGCAAGTCGGGTGTACTGTCAATAAATTATCTATCAAATATATTTATATTAACTCAAACGTTATAGAGAAAACTAATATAGTTCTTCATATCAAGTAAATTCTCAATTATTCTTAAATTACGTTAAGACGACTCTCGGTAGTCTTCATCGTGAATAGCATTATTCATCTTTCATCTAATTTATCTCCTACCAAAATCGCAACAATCTCATGAATTAAAACATCTTTAAATTTACGGCGAACATGTTTGACCATCTCAGTTAATCTTCTCTTAATCTAGCTTCAACACATTTTATATATTATTTTTTCTTTTATTTTTTTCATTTTCTTTTGGTAGATTTTGTATGATTACACGTTGATCTTCACGTACTATAAAATATTTCCGATTCTAGTACCTCATTTTTGAAGAAATTAATAAAGAAAAGGTTACTTTGTGAATTCATGTGAGGTTGTCCCACCAAATTTGTCCCTATTCTTGTACATAACATGTGACTGTGTGACTATTTCTATGGCAGAAAATGAACCAAAAAATTCCAATCATAGACAAGATAATACAGAAACTGAAATATTTTTTTTTCAAAATAAACAAATTATTTTTTCAGAAAAAGTTGCAACATGTTTGGCAGGAGATGCACCTCCCCAGAATAGTCCCAAGTATGTATTTAGTGAATGTGTGTCACGGATTCAATTTATGTACACCCAACATCTGCTAGAGTAGGTAAGGAAAAAATTGGACTTGTTACTGACTAAAATGTTGTGTTTCCCACATGTTGTCTTCTAGAGCATTCTAGCTCGAGCACGAGATGAAAAAAAAAAAAAAAGTCGAATTAACTAAGCTTTAGTTCTAATAAATTTACAACGTACTGTATTAGGATCCACTTCTTTCATAAATTTGCTAAAGACATATTGCAACCGACTAAGGGTCTATTTTAACAAGGCTTTTGCTTCTGTTTTTACTTTTTGTACGAAAACTTTCTAAAAAAATTACATTGGGTCAACTTTCTATAAAAGTTCCTCTAATGCTTTCAAGAAATTATTCAAATAAATCAGAAAGCAATTCGTTAACCTCAAAAGCTGTTGTTTAGAGAACGTAAATCTAGTTAGTACTTCAATTAAATTAATTTTTGGAACATTATTTTGTAGAAAAATTAATTTTTTTAGAAGATTATTAATTTTGGTAGTGACCTACAAAAGTTTTGAATCAAGAAACTTGTCTTGTAAAAGTAAGGATTACTTTGTTTGCTTGGGTTTCATTAGAATCTTCTTATAATTAAAAGTAAACGTTAAAGTCAAACATTAATTTTAACTATACATTCATATTATTACTTAATTATTATTTACATATTTCGTAAAACTCGTTACTCCCTTTCATTATAATCCCATTATAAAAAAAAAAAAAAATTCTTTTCAAAATAAGCACTTAGTCTTTTTATTATTAACTTATTTGAGTATAAAATAACAACATGCATTAACATTGCTATGCAACGAGTTCAAGTTGAGAATTGGTAAAGCAAACTCGGATCAACAACATTCATATGAATTTTTCTAAAATTGTGTGCGGTCTAAACCTAAGTATGGTATATTGTCTTTTCTTAAGGTTTGTAGACTAATTATATTAGACTTCTTTTGTTCTAAACTAAGATCATTCAAATAAACTTGATCGTACCTCATAATTGATTGGACTTTACGAGATCGAGGTTAAGGAATTCTGAATAAGAAATGGAGTTACAATTTTATTTCATATTAAACAACCTCGCTCTCCTTTACTTATATTTAATGTCTTTTTCTAAAAGAAATCGTGAATTATTGTCATGTAAAATCAAACTTCGCATGTTATGACCACATTGCATGAGTTCAAACACGACTTTAAAAATCTATGACAAACACCTGGAAAAATAATTCTTGCTCCCATTGATTGAAATTTTGAAATACGAAAGGAATTTGCCTATTCCATCATTGCCTTTGCATCTTAAGTAGAAAGTAGTAATTAGGAAGGACAGAGTTCCCACATTTTTTCAAACTTATTGAGCAATACTACATTACACATGGCATAATATATTTTTTGGTTCTAGTTTTAGGTTACTATATAATTCTCAACTCCTCTTTCACAACGATATTTTAAATCCGTCAAAACACTAAAATTGTTCCATAGTGCCGCGTACAATTTAAAGAATAAATAAACAATATTGTGAGTTGAATACAATTTAAGAAAGTAGGAAAAGAAATCAAGTCGACACACGTCGATAGATAAATCATAATATCCTCATCTTACATACTCCAATAATTTATCATAATAAAGTTAATTTTCTTGCAATAAAGCAAACTTTTTTAATTATCGATATCTTTAATATTGAAATTTTTAATTTCCTAATATGTATAATCAAAATGAGTTGACAATAAAGACATCCTATTTTCATCTCATGTGCATGTGAGAATGAGAAGAAAATAAGGCTTCTTAGTGTGAATGAACAGATGAAAATACCTTGGATTTCATTATTATGCAACATGGGGAACAAAAGTAGCTATCCATGGTCCTATCTATTTCCTTTTAGGCCCCTTTTTGGTGATTTCTTGAAAACTAATTTCCCACTCTAATCCCACTTTTTGTTTCTTTTTTACTTTTTAGGGTTATTAATTATGATAAATCATTATCATGATCTATTCATTGAATTGGATGGTAGTTTTTTCTAACTTTTTAAATGCTTTGTGCTATTGAAATCGTTATATTTTGGATTTATTACACGTTTTAATATTCTCAATGTCATTCGAAATAGTGTAATCTTGCAAGTAGGACGAAAATGGAGTAGAGAGGTAAAAGTAGCCGTCCATGTCCATCCCACCAAAATATATTTCTTCTCAACTTGCATCTGTAGAGTTCTAGCTCTTAAGAGCATCTCGAGGAGACTGGTTTGCTTAGACTTTAAGCGCGATAGTTAATTAAATACTAAAGTCACGTAAAATATTTGAGTTCAAATCCCTATTTTTATCTATTCGTGAAAAGTTGTCATGTATCAGATGATATGTATAAATTCGACCCGAAGGAGAATATTAACGCCACATTTAAATGAATCGTTTTATGAATAATGGAAGAACAAGATATTTAAACTAAGAATGTGAAGTATATTTCTAGGGAATTTTTTTGGAAGATATATTCTAAAACATTTGAAATAGTAGTGCTTCAATTATTTCCACTATGTTAACATCATATTTTGGTCGTTTCCGGACCTAGTCAACATAGAGAACTTGAAATTGCTAGATATATAAATACTAGTATTATAATTGAATAATTTAGTCAAGGAAAAATGATTTGAAAATATTTATAGGATTATAATAAAAAGGATAATTGACAAAAAAATGTCCCTATCTTTTGTCCTTTTTTGCGATTATCCTCCCTATAGTTTCCAAAATTCGTATTTAAATCCTCATTTCAACTTGTTCTTGCACAAAATGTCGCTTTTGTCACATGCCATTCATTTGTTTCATAAAATAGGCGCATTCTTTACAAATGATATAATTTAAAAGGGCAAAAATGTCTATCTACTTAATTCTTATCATTTATTTTTATGAAAAACAAATAAAAATACGAAACAAAGAAAATAAAAGAAAAAAATAAATTCTAAAAAGCATCTTCTTCTCTAAAGCCCCACACCCAACCCATTGTTAAGATTTAACAGTTGAAGCTAAATTATTTGAGCAATTGGTTCAACCTTCCTTCCCTCTTTCTCCCTTCCTCTTAAGCTGATTAATGTGCTTTGTGCTTCATCTATACTTTCAGAATTTTAAGTTATACACAATTTAGACTAGAGTTCATTACAATCCTAGTATACATCAAACTCTTGTAAATCAATTGTGGTAGGTTGCTTCTACACGAGTTTACGACTAGCGGGATCGGTCTTAAGCCCTGTTTGGTACACATTAAAATTTTCATTTTCATTCTTCAACTCATTTTCAACCACACATTCTTCAATAAAATAATATTTTTATCATATCAATAATTTTTCTTTCTTTTTTAACTACAAATTTTCCATCAAACTCGACTAGCGTGATCGGTCTTAAGCCCTGTTTGGTACACATTAAAATTTTCATTTTCATTCTTCAACTCATTTTCAACCACACATTCTTCAATAAAATAATATTTTTATCATATTAATAACTTTTCCTTCTTTTTCAACCACAAATTTTCCATCAATCTACTATTTCAGAATACATTCTTCCAAAATAATGTGACTCAAACACACCCTTAATATGTAATTGTATCGTATTAGGATGTTTCATATATAACATTATAAGTAGTGTGAATATACTGAGCAAATTCATGTTGCTCGATTATGTTAGCTTCAGGTGGCAATATTAACAGTGGGTTGGGTGTATGGCTTTGGAGTAGAAGATGCACTTTGAAAATTTATTTTCCTATTTTACTTTTCGTTTCTCATTTTCATATTATTTTTAATTGAATTGCTTTTTGCCCTTTTAAATATGTCGTCTATAAAGCATGCGCCAATTTAATGAAATAAATAGATAGTAGGGGATGAAGAGGATCGTTTGTGCAAGAATATTGTGAAATGGGGATCTTTGAAACGATGGAAATGAAGATCGCAATGAGAACAATAGATAGGAACGTTTGATACAAATTACTTATAATAAAAATTAGGTTGGTTATTTAGGGTTTGTTTGAACTCCATTTTTGGAAAATAGATTTTGTACCAGTGATTAATTAGAGAATATGTGGTTAAAAAGTATTAAACAATTTTAATTTACATTTAAAATTATTTTATTGAAAGAATGTATAATTGAAAGTGAGTTGAAAAAAAATAAATTTTGAAAAAGGGGGGACTGGAACATGATCTTAGTTATTGGGCTACAGTTCTATTGAACTTTGCCATTTTGGGCCCTAAAACAATATAGTGGGCTATTTGTGGGAATATTCCTAGCCCGTTAAACTTGCCGCCAAATTCAAACATATTTTTCCCTTCTTCTACATTTATATAAACAGTTAGATAATGTCACGTGACACTCCATTTGCTGATTTAAAATACGTTCAACTATTTTATGCAATATTTTTCTTCCGCATTATTTCATGTAATTCATTATTTTTACGTACAAATAACATAATCCTTTTCCGGTAAATGCAACTAGAAATTTTAGCTTCACTTCTGCACCACTGTGCCAAATCAAAAGCATTTCAACCTTGCCTTTTTGCTTCACACCATTGTAGTCAAAACAGGCATTGAATCAGACATTTATATTGACAATCACATGATCAATTTTTATGCAACATATGGCCACATTGAATCAGCTCACCTATTGTTTGATGAAATGTCCCATAAGAATTTGGTCTTGGTCTGCGATGATTTCGGGTTTGACCAAGCCAGAAAATCCCACTCTACTATTGCGCTTTATGTACAAATGCAAAAGTATCATAAGCCAATGATCTTATTTTTGCCAGTGCTCTTAGTTCTAGTGCTGGCCTTGAGGAATTAAAATTCGGGCAACAAATTCATGCGCAGGTATTGAAATTACGCTATCAGTTTGTTTGTTTTGCTTTTAATTCACTTATTTTGATGTACATGAAATGTGGCATGAGCAGCAATGCCTTGTCGATTTTTCGTGACTGCAGTACTTCTGGATTGTTGAGTTTGGTTTCTGATAATGTGGTTATTTCTGGGGTGGTGGAAAATGAGCAAGCAGAGGAAAGGTTTGAGATATTTAAGCTTATGGTCGACAAGGTCTTGTTCCAGATAGTTTTACTTTTGCTGGACTACTGAGGGCTAGTGAGCCTACACATGATTTGTAAGTTGGAATGCATTTACATTGTCAAATAATAATGCTTGGGCTTGATTATACGGATTTTACTGGAAACAATTTGATTGACATGTACTCAAAATTTCATTTATTGAAGAGCAGAGATGGTTTTTAGGCTGATTAAGGAGAGAGATGTAATTTCTTGGAATACTCTTATTAGCGCTTGTTGTCATTGCAATGACGAGTCCAAAACTTTGAAGTGTTTTTAAGGAGATGGTGATGGACACTAACATGAAAGCCGATGATTTACTTATGTGGTTGTGCTTTCTGCAGCTGCCAGTCTTGCTTCCATGTGCCACAGGAGTGAGATTCATGCTCATTTAACTAGGAGTCTATGACGAGGTTAGAGTGGGATGTGGGAGTTGGGAGTTGGTAACGTACTTGTGAACATGTAGGCTAAGAGTGGCTGCATTGGCTATGCGTCCATAGTTTTTGATTGAACAGAGTGCCATAATCTTGTCTCGTGGAATAGCATTATTGCTGGATTTGCAAATCACAGGCTTGCACGAAGAGGGATAGAATTGTACGAGGAGATGAGGGGAGTGGGATTGAAGCCAGATTCGTTACACTTCTTGGACCTCTAATGGTTTGCAATCATTCAGGACTTGCAAATGAGGGCCAAGTTTTTCTAATTCCATGACTGAAGTTTACAAGATCACTCCTGATATTGAGCATTTCTGTTGCCTCATTGATTTCCTAGGATGGGCTGGGAGAGTAAAAGAAGCTTTAGAGTACATGTCTAGATATCCATTTGGGGGTGATCCAATTGTTTCGGGCTGTCTACTTTCGGCACGTCGACTGCATGGAGGTGTTATAGCTGGGAAAAACTGGATAGAAGGCTTCTCGTCACTTGGTTTTCAAGCTTCTCGTTTGGTTATGTTTACCAATTACGTTTCAAGCTTAAATTGTTCAATTATGCGAATATGAGTGTGGCCTCTAGTGTGTGCTCTCGCGCCTCATCCGCATAAAATCTTAAATATGTGCTTGCACGGATTTCTTTGTGTGCATATTCGAGGAGTAAGCTCTATCAACATGTGAGCGACAAAATTATTTGTTGTGCTTATATGTTAAATGACCACCATACTATAGAAAAAAGCAGAGTGGTGATAAGACTTGATCTCATATGTATTTCTCTAATATCATTGTTAATTATTTTATCTAGAAGTCTAAACCCTTAAAAAATGGCTACGTGTATCCATCAAATTTTTAAAAAAATAAGATTCTAAAGTTTCAAGCATTGAATCAAAAGAAGAAAATATGCCAAATGATCATCAAAGTAAAAACAATAAAAATAAAAGTGGAACCCGTTTTTATGACGAGGAATCTCAATGTACATGGACCTCTCCAAAACACATTTTCTCTGTTGGGACAAGAAAAATATATTAAAACTTAAGATTTATAAAAAGAATTTCCAATATATGTTTAAAGAAATACATAATTTATAGGATCACCACTGTGGAAAATGATTTTATCAATTTTGGCCCCGTTAAATATTTAATATCTTTTTTGAAAATTCTATTTTGTTTCCAACAATAAAGAATTTTATGCTTCCAATGTGATCCACAGATTCCAAGACCTCTCGTGTCTACGTAAGTCTGGTTCCTGCAGACTTGGACAAAGCGTAGCCACATGTGGCTTCCTCCAGTGATAGTGGAGTTGGCAGCACGTGCTCGACGATCAAGTCAATTGGAGTAATAAATATATGAGTGTGTGAGGTACTTTAGACGCAATCCTCCAATGTAAAAAGGAGGTCGGCCTTGGCGAGATTTCATGATAATAACAGTAAAGATGGTAAAGTTGTAGTTCGAGAGTCTAGACTTGCATTATCTTTGGAATGTCATAATGTGTGAACTTTTATAGTAGAATATGATGGATATTGGCCGTAGAATAAAGGTATATGTGGCCTCGTCCACATGGCTAAGATATCTTGTCAATAGCATCAATCAATCATAAATATTTAATACTATTATCATTTTGTTGCCTATAACTCTAACAAAAAAGGTTTAGACTTGACCTAGTGGTGGCAAATGGGCCAAGTGGTTCGCTAGCTCAGCCGCTTAGCTCGTAAAACCTCGGCTCGTGGGCTGCTCACGGCTCGTCAAATGACGAGTTTGACAAGCCCGAGAACGAGCCAAGCAGGCCAACTCGCTAGGCGAGCTGAGCCTGCTCGGCTCGTCCACGGGCGAGCGGCTCGTGGACTCGTCTTTGTGAATGGTTATTTTTTTAAGAAAAAAATGTATATCTTAAAAAAAATTAATGAGCTCACGAGCCGAGCTCGTGGGCATACAGGCTGAGCTCGCTCGACTCGGCTCATTGTCAACCCTAACTTGACCTGATTGACAGAATAGAGTAAATCGGTGAATTGTCACATCTACCACTTATTAAGGATTGCATGTAAGTTCTCGTGCTAGGCCCCTTGCAGCCTCACCTCGTCATAAAGGTTTGACTTCCATATGGGGTCGGCTCCATCAAATGATTTAGTTTTCCATACTGGTTCGGCCAAACAACCTCTTGGGCATAGTGGCGGGAGTGCAAGCCCAAATTCGCCTATCACGTAGGATCCTTTGGAACCTCGTCAAACGAGACGTAACAGTATATATCTTCATTAAAGATAATCATCATATGATATAACATTAAATGATATGATCAGTAGGTTTCATATCTCTATATTTAATTAATTTTATCATTTCATTGCACTTCATCGATCACATAAACAAGTGGTTATCTCTAATGGAGATAAGTAGCATTATTCTATAAAAACGCTTAGGTAGAGAGGTCAACATACCATTTGAAAATGTGATGTTGGTCATCTTGAGATGGTCGACTCCAGTCGTTTGAGAAAATAATTGTCCAAAACACACAGCAAAAGCACAAAAGCAACAAAAAATAAAACACAAAAAGAGAAAAATAAATAAATTAAATGTGATTCAACGAACTGAATAACGAGTACGAGAGAAAAATAATCTTTCATTGTTATACTCTGCTCGCACGCACGCACACGGAGATCTGGATCCTTTAAACACATTTGAAAGTCGGAAAATGTCTAATGATTTGGTGATTAAATTGACTGTCCGAGTCAAGAATAATAACTGCAACAATCATGTTTGGTGTACATTTTAGTATATATTTTTGTTGACAGAATGTCACATAACATTTTGTCATTAAACAATTTAAACAAAAAGCTATTTTTGCAGCCAATGAAATTTTGTCAATACACTATCCGCCAATAAAGATGTTAAAAAATAATGTACAAATGGCAAAATTCTAACTACAAATGTAGTGTCCGTAAATTTTCATGATTATCATATGATATGAGCAACAGAAGTAAATAGCTGGCCCTTACCGTTTCCATCTATGCATAATCAGGGTTTTTAAAGTGTTTCAATAGTCATTCAACTTATATCTCTATTAGAATTTACTCATCGAACTTTAAAATACTTTCGAGTATTCATTGAACTTCAACACATTGCATTTCATTACTCATTCATCATATTTCATTAGTCACTAAACTTAAATCTACATCACACTTTACTCACTAAATTTTAAAATGCTTGACCACTAGACTTTACTAATTATTCCAACTGTTGAAAATTTTGAAATATAAAATATCATAAAGGAAAACATCACCCTTCTTTCCTTTTGAATTACATTGAGACAATTCTAAAAATTATATTTTGTTAATATTGATTAATATTATTGATTCTAAATAAAAAAATTCATAGTCTGTTTGAGATATTTTTTTTTTATTTTCTTAATTTGGGTCTACGGGCTCAATAGAAAAAAAAAAATCTCTATTTTATTTTCCCGATGTATAGGAAGATTATGATCTAAATTAAAATTTATGCTAATTTGAAACTAGCATTTTTCTTTTTCCTTGAACAACTTTTGATAATTAGAGAAATTTTATCTTTTTTACCATGTCAATATTCTCTTCTTAGATTAAGAGTATTATTTAATCGATGCATATTTTATATTTTTTAATCTAGGTTGAATTTAACAGACAATCAACTTTACTCAAAAAAATCATGAAATTTAGTAATCACTCGAAAGTATTTTAAAGTTCAACGAATAAAGTATAATAGAAGTATAAGTTCAATTACTGATGAAACATCATCAATGGGTGATAGAGTAAGTGTGTTAAAATTAAAAGATGGCTTGAAAGCATTTTAAAGTTCATTGAATAAAGCATTATGAATTTATAAATTTAGTGATCAAAAGTTTTGAAAATTTAGCAAGTTTAGTGCCAAATGAAACATTTGATTTTTTATTCACTCCTGATCATTTCCATTCCATGTGATGTGCGTACAAGGAAAACCAAGGAAAATATACTTCTTTTCTTGCTTTCTTGTTAATGTCAAGAATATACCAAGAAACGAGAAAACAAATACTTGGTGATTGGAGATAATAGCCAAAAAAATGTTAAAAATTCTTACATGATTTCGGTTCCTTACAAGTTACAACTCTCCCTAGATTTCTGTTTCTCTTGCCCTCTAATTTGTAATAAATCATTTGATTTTCCAACCGAAAACTTTGCCATTTTGTCCGCACATATTTTCCCTGGAATTCAATTGCCCTCCTTTTAACTTTTGATTGTTTCTCAATTGCATATATTCAGCCAATAAAATCTCGATTCTTCAGCTGAAAAGACCTCATTTTTACATTTTTAATTCTCTGGAAAAAGGGTTTTTCGTATAGGGATGATCTTGATGGATTTTGATTAACTGGGCCTGTGAGAATTCCAACAATTCACCAATAAATCATCATCCTTTGAATTAGGAAATCGCGATTTTATGACTTTGAGGCAAAAGGGTCTGCGAAAAATCCGATCTTTACATACGTTTTTTTTTTTTGTCTCCTAGACCTCTGAAAATTTCAATGTCAATTTCAACAGTTCCTATAAAGGCTACAATGCCTGAAACCACGTCCTGGTCTGAAGGTCCGCGTCGTTTTGGAGATCTGAGAGGGGTCCAATGGCGCATAGATTTGGGAATTTTACCATCTTCTCCTTCTTCATCCATTGATGATCTTCGCCGGGTCACTGCCAATTCTCGTAGGAGGTATACGTATGGTTAAGTTCAATTTACTTCTTAAATTTACTTGTCTGATTAGTTTCTCTATTGAGAGTTTTAGACAATATATTGGTTTAATTTCTGCATATGCACTCGTATTTATGGATTTATTTAATAATCTGATGATCATCTGAGGTAGTTTTTCTGTCTTTTTGGTGTAAAAGTAGTTATTGGAGTTTATCTAATGTTTCAATTGTTTGAACCACGGACACACATTTTCTTTTGGTGGCAATGTAGTTGGAACTTTTCCACATTTGTGTACACGTGCTGAAATCAATAATTGCATGCTTGGTGTGCAGAATCCAATAGGAAGGGGCAATAAAATGAACAAGATTTTAGCCTCGTTTCTTCCTCAATACTGTACTGCCTAATCCTCCCTACCAAACATACCATAAGGTTCATATTTATCAAATATCATACTTCTGCTATTTGACTGTTTCTGTTGCAGTGTTTAATTGTGGTGCTATAGTTTAGTTTCATAGGAGTTAATTGTGTTGCAGCATATTATAGAAGGATATCAATCTTTTGTTAGATCATCTCCCTTTACTTTTTTTAATGATAATGGGACATAATCTAGCAAATATAGCATTTGATTCAAAGGGAAAAAAATTTAACAAACACTGAATTTTAACCATGTCCTTTGAGCATTTCGTCAGTGATTATTACATATGCAATATTTTTTGCAATTTCACATGGAAGTCTTTTTCCTTGCTATACTTATTTATGAATTTCTGTAGGTATGCTACTTTGAGGAGGCAGCTTCTAATTGACCCACAAGTTCTGAAGAATGGAAGTTGTTCTCCTGATGTTGTCATGGACAATCCACTGTCACAAAATCCAGGTAGGATTTCAACATTATCTGGGCAGTGTGCATCACCAAGACTTTTTTCATTCACTTTTGGCTTCATGAAAATCTCATAAAGCTGTTTCATTTTTTTTTATCATTATTACTCTTTTAAGTTTTCTTGACTGAGACTGTTCATGTTATTTCTCTGCGTCAGTTCCAATCTTATTTAGAATCTATGAGTGATTATTATTAAGTCCACAAACTCATGTGGCGAGTTTAATTCTAAGTCATCTACATTATTATTTTTCGTTATGCAGATAGTATGTGGGGTCGCTTCTTCCGGAATGCTGAACTGGAGAGAATGGTCGACCAGGATTTGACACGTTTATATCCTGAACATGGTAGCTATTTCCAGACACCTGGATGCCAAGGCATGTTAAGACGAATTTTGTTACTTTGGTGCCTTAGACATCCAGCGTATGGTTACAGACAAGGTAGGTTGAATTGTTTTTCTCTCAGTTTCGTTTTCACTGTCTGCTGCTACTGTTTTCATCATTTAACAATCTTGCCCATTTTCATGTCTTTGTATTCCTGTTATATTGTTGCCATAAACTCCATTTAGGCTTAATGAATAGTATATTAAGCAATGCATCAACGTGATGCAAACATATACCTTCTGCCTTCAGGACATATATTCTGTATCGGTTCACAAATTGAATTTTAGAAATACTAGAACATTTAATTTATTTTTACTAATGATCATCATAACTGAGTTGATTGCATTATTCCCTAAAAATCTTTCGTGTATTAATGATCAATGCTTAACAACACACATGCAGGATACCCTTGTCAAAAGTTTCAAAAAATGATTAATTTTCTCTGCTTTCTGTACTTATAGCATTCTTTATGCTGTCATTCATAGGGATGCACGAACTCTTGGCACCTCTGCTGTATGTTCTTCATATTGATTTGGAGCTTCTGACTGCTGTGAGAAAAGTTTATGAAGACCACTTCACGGACATAGTTGATGGCTTCTCATTTCATGAAAATGATTGGACGCATAAGTTTGATTTTAAGAAATTACCCGAGTACATGGAAGATTGTAATGGATCCAAAGGCCCTGTGAAAATTAACAGTCTTGGTGAACTTGAACCGAAGATACAAACCATTGTTTTGCTAAGTGATGCCTATGGGGCTGAAGGCGAACTTGGTGTTGTCATATCCGAGAAATTTTTGGAACATGATGCGTATTGTATGTTTGATGCTTTAATGAATGGGACTGGTGGTGCTGTTGCCATGGCAAAAATTTTCGCCCCATCTCCTTTTGGGGGTTCTGATACTATGTTCCCCCCTATAATTGAATCTTCTGCCGCATTATATCATCTTCTTTCCATTATTGATTCGTCTCTTCATAGTCACCTTGTTGAACTCGGAGTTGAGCCCCAGTATTTCGCTCTTCGCTGGCTACGGGTCCTATTCAGGCGTGAATTTGCACTTGAAGACCTTCTTGTAATCTGGGATGAAATTTTTGCGTGTGAAAATATGAAGTTCAATAAACCTGATACTATTGATGCCGAGTCCAACGTTGGATTCCTCAATTCATCCAGGGGAGCACTCATTTCCGCTTTTGCAGTTTCAATGATACTTCAATTGAGATCTTCGTTGCTTGCCACCGAGAATGCTACTTCCTGTCTTCAAAGGCTATTGAATTTTCCAGACGATGTAAATCTTCACGAACTGCTGGCTAAGGCGAAATCATTGCAGGCTCTAGCAGTAGATGCGATCAACTCAACCTCACTCCTGATTCTTCCCGGGTTGCCTGGAAGACGTAAGTTGGGATTTACTAGGGGTCATAGTCTTTCTTTAGATTTAACTTCTCCAAGAAATACACTGAATATGGTACATGAGAGCTACTGGGAAGAGAGGTGGAGAGTTCTTCACATGGAAGAAGAAAGAAAGCGAGGCTCTGCTACCTCTGCAGAAAAACAAGTTCCTAACCGCAAAAATGGTTGGTCGGAGAGGGTAAGATTACGCCTTTCAAGAACCGAATGCGATCCATCCCGATCTAAGGCCAATTTCAGAAAGAAGGATGAGAGAGATGAAGGTAGGAAAAATATTGGGGGTGATGAAGATTCTGGCCACAAGATTCCAGTTGAGGTCGATGAACAAGATGTTAAGGATAATAACGTCAGTACATCTGAGACAAGATGCTCGAGTGGATGTCGTGGGAATGAAGAGAACTCATCCAATATCTCAGATTTATCAACTCCTGTTAGAGGGACTAATGATCATGTGAACATGTCGGGAAGAAGTAGTGTTGCTTCAAACTTTTCTGCTGAGGAAAATGATACCGACTCTGTTAATTTTGAACCATCGCGGTCTAATCCAGAATCTTCACCTCTTCTAGTCTCAGATTTGGACAGGAGAGGGACTAATGATCGTGTGAACATGTCAGGAAGAAGTAGTGTTGCGTCAAACTTTTCTGCTGAGGAAAATGATACCGACTCTGTTAATTTTGAGCCATCGCGGGCTAATCCAGAATCTTCACCTCTTCTGGTCTCAGATTTGGACCAAAATGACTTCACTTTAAACTCTACGCAGAACGACAATTCTGTTGTAAAACAAGCTGCAGGCATTAAGGAGCTAAAACTTCTATCTGGTAAGTTTCAATTGTTATGGAAGTTTGGGCGCAACGTCAATGAGGAAACGTCTGATAGAGCTGCTGTATCTGAAGATGCAAAAGCTTATGACAGTGTAAGTGGTCATAACAACGTAGCTGGCTCTTCTATTGCTAATGGGTGTAATAGCACTTCTGGGATAAGCAAGGGAGAGATTATTGACCAGAATTTGATGGTTAGCTTGAGTGATCTTGGGCAATCCATGCTTGAGAACATCCAGGTACTCGTAAGGTTTAAAACTTCTACATTGACTAACTTTTTATTTCCGTAATGTGTTCATTACTTAATTTCTTCTACCTAAGTAAAAAAGGATATCTTACTGTCTAAACAAGTGATTTATCTCCAACTTCATCCAATAAAAATTAACTTTTAAGCTTAAACAAATATGCATCAGGCAATATTGTCGTAACTTCCACGAGAACATGCTGTCGGATCCTAATAAAGATGATTCTTTGACGATTAATGTGCAAAAGCTAGATAAAAACAAGTTGTTTGAAATTTGTTCATAAAAGCACTGTAAATTGGTGAAGTAGTAGAAGTTGAATAAAAGAGGTATACTAGGATTCCAGCTTTCTGTGTTGTTATGCATAAACTAAGCTTTCTGCATATAAAGTTGTCTATTGCGTCCCATCAAACTAAGATAACCCCTTTGACTTCCAGATAGCAAGGTTTTGTTTTCTTTATAAATGTGTCAATAGACAATTCAAAGTGGTCTGGTGACAAAAAGTCACAATTCTGCTGAAAAAGGTTTTCAGTGACCAGGTCTAGATTCTGTATATTGTCCTTTCTGTTCTTTGTAGGAATAGAACCTTAATTTTAAGGGGTTTTTTTCCCATCGTCACTATGTGTGTATCTAAATGATCTTTGATACTCTATCCAAACTGGAATGTTGCAATTGTTATTTGTTAAAGGATCGAAATCAATCCTTCATTTTCCCGTGCTTTACTAGTAGGGATCATGAACGACCTTGAAATATTTCTTTCCAAGTTTGGCACAATCAATTCATTTTCTCCTGTAGGTTATGCTGCTTATTGAGAAAATCTTGAGCATTATCTATCATTTGCATTGCAGGTTATAGAGTCGGTTTTCCAGCAGGATCCAGATCAAGTGGGATCGTTGGAGAACTGTAAAAATGGCATTGTTGGCAAAGGACAAGTTACAGCCATGACAGCCCTTGAAGAGCTTCGAAAAATTAGCAATCTTTTGTCTGAGATGTGAAATCTACGTTTTCACATCAAGTGCGTGCATACATTTTGTTATTATTTATTTCCTTGAATGGCAGGAAAAATGGTTCTGCAGTTGTGTATATATACATTTTTCTTCGTTAAACTTTGATATGTATCATAGACAGACTTGTAAATACAGATTGTGATGGATGGTTTAATCTCATTCATAAGAATGCAATTATCAGATCATGCCTGCAGACTATCCTTTAAAAATTTGAAAAAAAAAAAGAGGAGTTCACAGAGTTAATCCGAAAACAGAAATTCCCCATTATCGAATAGCAATTCTGTAGCAACAACATATTACTAACATAACCTCAAAAACCAAACTGCATAAAGACCAGATCCATGTTAATTGATTCACTCTTGTTAATAGAAACAGATACAGGGAATGTAAGAATCATAACCACGACAACTTTTACGATCTTCTATAAATCATAACCACGAGAACTTTTACGATCTTCTATAACCACGCCTCTTTCTCAGTGCCCAGGTTGTTCCACGGATCATTAAGTCTAATATCTATCTACAGCCTAATCTATGTTGTGGAAGCCCGGGAGAAGTGAAGTGATGAACCCGAAGACGATCATTTGGATCTCCTTCACAATTCCCCACCAGCGGCGATTCCCAACATCACCTTCAGCAGGTTCCACTTCATGTTCATTCTCAAATGCCCTATTTCCATCGTTGGCTTGCAGATTCTCATTCTGACCTTCAGGTTGCCCCCCTAACATGTCAAAGATCAACTACTGCTAGAAAACTTTTACTGTGAATCACAGAAAGATTTCGAAAGATACCAAAATGAAGTTACGGAAATATTTAGGAAAAAATAGAGCAGGGGAGAGAGGTGAATACAGGCACATGTTTTGCAAGTGTGTGTTCTATGAAAGTGTTTTTAGCCATTAAATTTCTGCTTCCAGTGAAAAGAGTTTCCTACTGATTGGACATATTCCAGAACTAAATGAAGATTAAGAATAACCAGCTAGTGGAAAATGAAAGTTCCGTTCCAATTCAATCTTCCATTTCTCTTTGGTAAGGGTGACGGACAAGGGAAAAAGAAGTGTTGAATTGATAATATCACACACAAAAAGAACAGTCCTGTGATTCAATTGCATAATATAAATGACACACAAGAAACTAGTGCATACAACCTACAGGTTAAAACGATGTAGGTAATCCAAGCTTATGAGGAAACTGCTGGCTGCGATTGCTTATTAAATCCAAATTTAATAAGGAAATAAATTTCCATCTGGATTTTTTAATTGAAAAGTGCATTCATTAAGGTCCGTTTGCGAAGAATTTATAAGCGGTTTAATGTTATAAATAGATTGAGTGGTGGATAAGTGGATGATACTTATAGATCCATTGAAATGTGTGGTTGAAAATAGAATTTGACAATTTATGATCGATTTATAAATTTATCCAAACAAAGGCTATATGTCTGAAATTTGGTACCTGGTAAAATATGATGGATAAAACCTGCTAGTGTTGGTCCAATGAGAATTGACCAATCAAACAAACCAACAAAAGTAGAGGGGTTCGACATGTACTTCTTAGTTGCTTTTATGATTCTTATGCATTATCAAGGTCTTTAACAATCAAGCAAAGTTTCTTCCAAGTTATCATATCAGCAAACATAAGTAACAATGATGAATATACCTGCAGCCTCATTTCCTTCCCTTTCAGCAGCAGGAACATTCTCTGCCCTGATGGCTTGCCTGCGTGGTTGGGGAGGTGCAGCTGCCCTCTGCATTCCTTGTGAAAGCCATCGTACTAATGGTGCAAGAACTCCAGTTTGATAACTGCATTACCCAACAACAAAAAACTTGATTTGTGTGATATAAAAATACAGATAAAGAGGAACGGGCATACTCAAAGAACTTATACTGGGGACTTGGTGTAGTGGAGGTGAATGGGACGACAGAAAATAAGAAATTATGATCTAGTTCTTACAAATAAACAAGTGAAGCAAAAATCACAAGGAGAGTAATCCTTTGTCTTGATCCATCTTGGCTAAACAAGAAAATCACAGCTGCCAGCTTTAAGATAAGCGGTATATCAAGATGAAATACAATTTGAAATCTTCGCACAATAACTTGTCTCTGGGGTTCAAGCTGTTGTTGTTGCTGGTTCTGTGGTTGCTCACCCACTTGTCCTTGCACATCACCCGCTGCTCCAGTCTCTGGAGAACTGCGTTCACTGATTATAACACGTGCACCCAGAGACAAAATTAGATGTGAAAAAAATTGAAGCTCTTTTTACACTAAAGTCTTCAGTTTAGTTAAGCAGTGGAAAGCTAACTGATGCAGCATAGCAATCAACGTGAAACAATATGATATCTTCTGACATGCTTAAGGAGATCACGGGTAATGTGTGAATTAAGTCCATGAGACTAAAGGCTACTGCACACACCACGTGAGAATATGACTTACTGGAGAAAAAAAATGTTGTTGCCAATCTCAAGCATGTATTATGATCAATGCTTATCCGGTTACAATTAAAATCATAAACTTTATATCACATATATATAATCTATGAACTTTATATGCAAGATAAGGAGAACAGTAAAATTTGCAACATTTGACCTTCGGTACAAAAGTGGGATAATGTGTACTGGCAAGGATTCTTTGACCTCCTAATGCTCCCCCAATGAATTATAGAAGATAATTTCATATCTATCTATAATAGCAGATAAAATGGTTAGCATCCAAAGTAATGCCAGTGCAGCAATACTTACACAGGTACATTGTAGGTAAATGGAATAAGAGTATTGGAAGTAAATCCAGTAATAGGCTGCGCGACTGGTAGAACAGGGACAGCATAAAGCCCAGGTCCACGATTCATCTGTTCCTGGTCCTGCTGGGAATATAACTGAGGAACAAGTGCAGGGTACATGAATGGGAACATCTGAACATCACCATTAGGTGATTGTAAGCCATGGAATGCTGGTACCTGCAGAAACAAATGCAAGGAATCAGCACACAACAATTAAAATCAGGAAACTGTTCCATTGACTCGTACTACAGGAATTTATATGCATTCATCGATAACTTGCCAGTTGATAGACCTCCTGTCCGTTTCACATATGCGAGAAGGAATAAAGGGCTTGCCAAGTCATCAGAAGTTAGTTAGATAAGGGTAAAAATGTGATAGTGTTGTGGTAGGGATTGTGAATAAAGATGGAGGGAACGCCGGGGGGGTGGGGGGTGGTTTTGGGAATCATTGATATTTTCACTGAAATTCTGTTAGGAGAGAGAGGGGAGAGACCAGGCCTCTCAAATAGCCTTGGAATTTGTTATCCATTTTGTTCAGTTCATTCTTCAATATCAAGTCACTAGTTCTTCCATCGAGCATCTGTTATAGTTCCAATTCATCATTACAGTTCATTGATGATTCTGCCTAAATTGAGGTCTAATCTGATATTTCATCAGCAGGTTAGGTTAGCACAATCTGATAGCAACTAGCTCAGGAGGATTGGGACCAGCAGTCAGGATTCTATCACCAGTTGCCACAATAAGTTATTTCTACCAGTATTGCTAATACCATTTATAGAGCCAGAACAGACATAACACTTGCATGATTGTGAAAGTTTAGCCTTCCCCTTATTTACCAACTTCGTATTCAAAATAAGCCTAAACAGATTTTGAAACCTATTCTACTGTTGCCTGTTCAGATAATTTTTCTAAACTTGTAGTATCCATTATTCAAGCCAAACCAGACTGGCTGGTTCGCTCTGAAAACCAGTCACCCATGACCCCCATCTATGAAGCCAGTTAGGGCTGCTTAATTGGATACCCGGCCAAAAACAGTCCAACGCTGACAGTTTTCTAAATAAACCAAAGTTTTTTCCGGACTGCTCCAATATGAATCCAGATTGCTGTGCACAAATTCAAAGATGGGACCTTGAGGTGAATTGAGCAGACTTGTTTTGACCGAGTCACTTTTCCTTTTATGTTATAAAGATATCTCATAAATAACTTACATATTTATTTTGAAACGGTTCATGGTAAATTTTGAACGATTTTGTATATTTATAATCGTTTGAATTATTTAGTAGCTTTATCTTGAGGCTTACGGTCACGCCTCACCTCAAAATAGCAAAACTCCTCAATATCTAATTGAGTATTTATAAACATTGCTTATGCATGATGTTTCTATTTAGATAGATATTTTTTAGACTTCCAACTGGTTGAATCAATGTCTCACTAACCCAGCTTTGCCTAGGTTGGAGACTGGACCAAATCTAATAACTATGGTTGTGTGGATGATAACAAGTTACCAACTATGAGCGTTCACTCCTTCAAAATAATATAGACATGATTCACGTCGAGAAATTCAAGATTTGAGTCTCTATAAAATATATTTGGGATTGGAAAACAAATCCTTTACAAGCATCTCTTTTCACTCACAAAAAGGAATCCACAATAATAGATATTTCATCGTGCTATATGGTTTGCCAACTAGAAAAACCATTTTGAGTTCACATTAACATTTCCTACTAGGGCATTTCTATGTAGCAAGAAGCTCTGTTCGAAAATCTTCCAAGAAGTCACTTCTGTGCTATGATGAAGTTATAGAACATGTGCCTTCAAAACAAGGCAATGCATAAAAGGCATTTTCTATTAACAGCTGATCTTTAATATCATCTTTATAGAAATTAATGAATATACATTTTTGGCACTTCCCCTTAATAACGCAACTTCATGTAGCAAAGATACAGAATTTGTACAAAACGGCACCTGCAGTCCTCCCGGATCACAAAATTTTCATGTCCTTTCACTGCTAAAATAAGTATACTCCACAATGATCAATAAAGAAAATGAAATTTTTTAAAATATAATACAACTGAGAAGGTGTCTTTTATTATAAATATATACTTATAAATTGAAGATTCCAGGCATTACCCTGTACAACACTTGTTCCTCCACTCTATTCTACAGAAGGAAAATGTTCTTAAAAAAAAAAAGCAATAATAGAATAATATATTTCAATAGTGCGAACCATTGTTTTGTACATGTTCATCATAGAGCACAACCGAAGTAAATCAATTTTGTCTAATCCCTTATTCATGGAGAGAATGCTATAGAAAACCTTCAAAATTCAGTCAGTTCAAAAATCTTATTTTCTTAAATTAGACAAATTATAAAGCCATGTGAACAAAAGCATCCATCATATAATGCCCAGAACACCCAAATGCATTTTTAGTAAGATCCCACATCCACAACCCAATTAAATTTATTTATTTTCAAAATTATACTATAATTTGAAAGCAAATCTACAAAAAAATGTCAAAACTATCAAAATTAAAACCTTAATAATCACGACTTTTAATTATATTCACTGCGATCCAACAAGAAAATGGAAAAAAATCCATTTCAAACACAATAGAATTATCCATCTGATGCTTTCCATTTATAACTGTAAAAATGCATAAAAGAATTGGAAATTAAATAGTAATTCGATTCCCTCTAAAAAAGATAGCGACAAAATAAAGGAAACGGAGACACCGACCTGGGTTTGCTTCTTTGGAGACTCTACTTCTTCGGAAGATTTATTATAATCGGAAGTAGAGCTGGAGGACTGGGTTCCGGGCAATTCCGCCATTGGAGATTCTTGGTCTCGGGCTCCTAGATGTAAAAGATTTGGGGTTGTTTAACAAAGCTTTTAATAAAACTTTGGCGGTATAAAATTGATGAATGTACGGTTAAAAAGGTTGGTAAAAACTAATGGAGTAGATGAAATGTTACTTAAAATTAATTTTAAATAAAAAGTTTATTATATTTATATTTATATGCTGCATTTTTTAATAGTGATTTTTGGAGAGGGTATGGTTGAAAATTAAGAATTTTTTCGATTTACGTATAATATTATTTTATTGAAAAATGTGTAGTTAAAAATAAATTTTTAAAAAAATGGGCTCAAACAAGTTATGTATACGCATGTGTATTATTAATCTTCTTTGCTATTCATTTATTTTCTCGTGAAATCTTTGTACGTGTCAATATATGTTCAGCTCAATAATATCTCGCCACAAAATATAAAATTTAAAGGAAACTAGCTCCTTCTTCTTCTTTTTTTTAATGTTCTAAGGATTTTCATTTTCTTTTGTCCTTTTTTCAAGGATAAAATAGCACCTGGACTCCTCTCATGTAATGATCGTGTTAGACTTGAAATCACGATTCACAAATGATGAACCCCGTTGGGCATTTTATGTCGAATTACTCCAGCAAAAGAATTTTGTTATAGTCGAAGTTGGATGTGAATTTTGTAACAAACAAACGTGCTTGATACAATATTTGCATAGAAGACTTTGCATGGAACGAATGGTGAACCACAGACTTCATTTAAACGAAAGGTGAACCACCGAACACGTTGGATGTTTTTGTGTTAAATAACGAATAAATGATAGCGATCCAGCGGGAGAAGTTTGTAATAGAATCAACACATCATCCACAATAACTCAGAAACGAATTACTCAAAATAACCATTCACCTATGAATTATTATAAACTTTAAAGAGATTGCATTTGTAGACTAGCAAAATAGCAGTAAGATTACAGATTTTCTTCTCCCAGGTACATTGGATGTGGAATCGGTTTAACAGAATCCAAAACATTAGCAAAAGCTACAATCCCACTGTACAAACATTTGATTTTCTTGCCGCCTTTTCTTAGTGTTTTACTTTGTTAGTCCGTGCTTTAGATATCTACAATGGTGACAACAACCCTGCAAAAATCCCAACTCATATTTAAGAAACCACCAAAAATAGAAAATTAAAGAACTTGTTGGGAATCGTAGGCTTGCAGCAGACAGACAATATAACTTCATTCCCGTAGTGAACAAAGTTTAACTTCAGCCATATATTCAAAACTATTACTCAATGTCATCCACACATTTCATTGTCTCCACCACTATTCCTCCTAAAAAGTTATCTTTTCTGAACATAGGCTATAAAGATCTTTTACAGAAAAAGGACAGTTGTGAATGACCTAATCAGTATTTATAGTCACAGTGCCATAGAGATATTTCCTTGTTCTAGCTTGTGCAAAAAATAAAAATAAAAAAATAACGTAGTAATAGACAGACTTACCCTAGTGACCAGTGTTTATAGAGAGATGCCATTCATTCTTCCTCCTCCTTGAAGCTAGGCTTACTGCCCACACTGTTCCCATTCCCGTGAATTTTTACCTCCACTTCCACCGCTGGAATTGGATGAGTGGGTGAAGCACCTACAATAAATGAATAGATAATATTAAATTAATTATGTATGATCAAAGGGTATTGGTTGTTTATTAAAAATGTAGGACTCTGTTAAGTGGTAACACGATGTATAGAGTCAGAAACATGCCCAGTGCTGAAAGGTCTGAAGGAGAAATGTTAGTTTCTTTGAATGGAAATCCTAATAAACGGTGGCAATGACGATTGTTTTTATTGGGGGAGGAATCAACATGATTCGAATCTAGGGAAGAAATTTCCAAAAGGGACACTACATTGAGAATTAGAAACTATCACCATTTCAAGAATGCCATAGAAGAAAAGGAATATGACAGGTGTCGGAGGAATAGAAAGAATACATATCATACTAAGGTCCTCGTTCATAGTAAGAACCTAGTTTCCAGCTGGCTTATTGGAATGAATAATTCAATTCTCACAAGTCCTAGTGCTTAGTTCCCGCACCCATGTTGTGATCCAGTTGTGCCAGAAGGGTGTGGGTGGGCTCAAGTGCCGAGTCCACGTGACACAGATTAAATTCCCCTTTTCCGTTACCATTGACAAGATGTTAACAACAGCTTGCTAATATAATGTCAACCTAATGAACTGTATAGACCAAAAATTATAAGATGGGATTCCACATCTTTCTTCTATCAAACTCCCAGAAACAAAGCAACTATATGTCAACAGAATTACATATCTTCACCACTGAACCTACTTGATGTCATTTCATTGAGATTTACCGAGATCATCATCCTTAGTTTTGATTATGAGTGCATATTTTGCATACAGCATCAAATTCAAGAGTTCAAACAAGAAAAAATGACAACGGACTGTAATTTCACCCAAGATTTTCCTCAAAATTAAAGATATGAGAAGCAGATGTAAACTTTTTCCCTTGATTCAAACATTGTCATCATCTGTTCATTACTTCACAAGTACATTTCTGTCAACAATCGATGCCGAAAACTTTACTCCCAGTTATGTTATTTTTCCTTCAAGAGAGACTAAATCATGCCCGTAATTATCAAAACTAGTGGTTCTTTATCCAATATTTTCAAATTGCATATATACAATGATAAGGTAATAAACAAATTCCTAAAAGTATTAACCTTTGTGCAACAATTTCAACATTTATCCAGCATTATAGAGCTAAAATACATTGAAACCAAAACTACTCATTTACTTAGTTATCTAATTTTACTTAGTTACAATCAATCATTTTATACCTTTGATTCAATAAGCAGAAAAACTACCAGCAACACATAAAACGTCTATCATCAACTCCAACTACTTCAGTTAAAAATGAAATTCATAGCTGCATTACCTTCAATAAAATAAGTCGAAGAAGGCCAACCAGGGGCAGAATTAAACGACGTCATTTTATCCTCTGCCAATAAATCCAATCGCGTTCTCAAATTCAGCACGGCCTCCGATGCCGAATTCCTAATCACCTCAATCAAACCTTGGCGCGTGATTCCATCGCCGTTGGGAGGAGGAACCCAGTAGGAATAACCAGGTAAAAAGGGAGCCAATCGGGCGCAGAACGGCGGACAACGATTCTGTGAATGGCCTCCTCGAGTTTTGTAAGTCCGACGCTCGTGACATCCGCAATGGCCTCGTGTAAAGAAGATGGTTCCACCTCCACCTCGATAAACTCTACCTGGGTTTTACCGCAATGATCGGAGCAATGGCGGTGGAGAATTTGCGCGTGTCAGTTCCCGGGAGAGCAATCGTATCATCGCCATCGAATATGTTATGTTACATACAAGTGATGGGGGTGGCAGGGTGTGGTGCATACATAGGTTTTCTGAGACGGTGGTCAAGATGCGAGGGTTCACACTTGTACTTTCGATTGTACATCCGAATTTACAACCCCACGTGAAGGGAGGTTCGCGTACAATAAATTTCATTTATGCGGGTACTTGAAATTAGAGGTACTTGAATTGCAACTACAATTAATTTCCTCCATGCGAGTATAACTCTAGGTGCACATTCTTATAAATGTATAACATCTTCCTGAAAAATTAGAGGTGCTTGAATTGCAAGTACAATAAATTTCCTCTATGTGGGTATAATTCCGAGTGCACATCCTCACAAACGTGTAACATCTTCCTGAAAAATTAGAGGTGCTTGAATTGCAAGTACAATAAATTTCCTCTATATGGGTATAATCCCGGGTGCACATCCTCACAAACGTGTAATATCTTCCTGAAAAATTAGAGGTACTTGAATTGCAAGACAAAATGGTATGCTTACCAAATGGCTCGTAAAAAAAAATTATATTGATTCATTTTGGAAGAATTTATAAATGTTTAATTTTATATAGATAAAAATAAGTGGCAAATATTATTTATAAATTTATTATAATTATGATTAAAATGAAGTTGGATTATTTATAAATAATTTATAAATGCAAGTACAATAAATTTCCTCTATGTGGGTATAATCCCGGGTGCACATCCTCACAAACGTGTAATATCTTCCTGAAAAATTAGAGGTGCTTGAATTGTAAGACAAAAGGGTATGCTTACCAAATGGCTTGTAAAAAAAAAATTATATCGATTCATTTAGGAAGAATTTATAAATGTTTAATTTTATATAGATAAAAATAAGTGGCAAATATTATTTATAAATTTATTATAATTATGATTAAAATGAAGTTGGATTATTTATAAATAATTTATAAATTTGTTAAACGGAAGCATAACCTTCAAATTGCAATTAAATTTTTTTAGGATTTCCAATCTCAAAACTTATCATTTTATGGTATTTATATTCTTAAATTTAGGTAAATTATATAAGCCATGAAGATTTATAATTGAATAATGATATTTTTCTAAAACTAGTTAGCGTTGAATGAATTATTTTATAAGTGTTGTAAAAATAATATTTGAATATGCGTGAATGTTAATTAATTTGGAATTAATACAATGAAATATACACGTGACAATGAATGTTAAATTATTTATTTAATTTTCAATTAGGTAAAACTGGATATCAAATATCATACATAGACGTGAATAATGAAATGCATTGTTGAATGTGAAATTCTAATTAACTTATAATTATAATTAATAATACTGAAATGCATAAATGAATATGTATATTAATTAAATAAATGTAAATGTTAAATTAATTGGAAATTAATAATACGAAATTCATACATTAATGAAAGCACACGTGTGAAATGAATATGCCAAATGTACATATATGTTGATGGTAATTAAATAAATTAAATACACATTGAAGAAAGAAAAGTATGTATTGTTGAAATAACTAAATTATAAGAGGAATAAATTCGTCAAAAAATTATTCTCACTTGATGTAATATTTAATATATTACAGATAATGATGATTCTTACTTTATGTTGTAATATGATTAATGTTGCATTGTCTAATGAAGTTTTAGAATGTAACAATGATACCATGCCATATAAACGTGATTATCTATCCTCTAAATATAAATGTACTCTTTACGATCAATTTACATTATAAATATATAGAAATTGATGATGAATGAATTAACAGTATTTGTGAATTTCACAAAATATGTATAAAAAACAATGATTTAATAGATTATAAATTAACAATGTTTGTTCAATTGCAGTCATTAACTCACGATTGCAGTAGGTAATTCTTAGACTCTCAATATTTATTATTATTATAATATTTATATAACCAGTAACGACACGAAGTGTAAACGTAGATAAATTCAATTTTTAATTAGTAAAACACTTCATCATATCTAGAGAATCCCTTCAATTAACCAATAATATAACACAAAATCGAGGGGAAAAAAAAAACATTAGTAACAATATTTTTTTCTCAAAACCGAATCACTCTCGAATTAATATTCATCTAAAAGACTATCGAGTATAGATAAATACCAAGATGACATTAACAAAAATCAAAGAAAGTGTGTTTTGCAACTATTGTGCTCCCTAGTCCTTTGTTGGATACTCTGCTTCTCTAGGAGAATCATAGAAAAAAAACTACAAAAAAAGGCTAAAATTTTAAACTACAAAAACATAGGCAAAAAGAGACTAAATGGTTTGTGTTTCCCCATTTCATTGCTCACTCTCTGGAGAATTTGGCGTTCTAACAAAGCGTCCCTGCGACACCATAAACAATAGTGTTAGATGCCATAGTATACATTACGTACTACGTTGCACAAATAAAAAAAGAGATGTGCAAACTCAAATTGTTTTCCTTTTTGTAAACCGCGCATTCTCCAAAAAAATTTGGAAGTAACAATTCTCATCACGCCTTACAGAAATATAAGCAATTTTTACCCCTCAAATTAAATAAAATTGATAATTGTTTTTCAGATAATTTCGTGATTGGTCCCTGCAACACCAAATCATATAATGCCCTATGTACTTCTGTCTCCAATTGATAACCTAACTATTTGGACGTACCTTCATTCTAGGTCGTCGATCAGCATTGACTTTTCTGACTTGATATCTGATCTTCTTAGAGAAAAGACGAGTACGCCGTTTTTCCTTGTAGCGTAACACGCTAACATCTCTAACACTACCAATCTCAGAGAACAAGTCTATTTGAGCCAATCGAGCCTGCACCAGTTGGAACAAACAATAATTATTAAGTGCTAAGCAAATATAGAAAGGAATTTTCCATGACGATTCAAAACCTGAATTTATAATTTTGAAAAAAAATAAAAATAAAAAGTGGCGCGTGAAGTGCACGTTTGACACAATAAAAATGGAAAGTAATTTCTTCTAGTAGTAACTTAACTAGAATAACAGAAACAGAGTTCAAAACCCCTAAACATGATATTTTTTGGCGGGAGATTAAAGGAGGAGCATACTTGAATATCATTGCCGGGGGAGTCGGGCCCCGGAGCTTCGCCGGAAAACGGCGACCCCTTATCGGACCACTCATTCAAAACTTTGTCGTAGTTCAATTTTAGGAGCAACCCTGCATTTGGTTTGGGAATTGCCTCGTCTTTAGAAGCTTTATTAGCCAAGTTCTGCTCGCTGGTTCCATTGGAAATTGCATACTCCTTCACTAATTCGGAATTTTCAATCCCCATTGACTTTTCAACCTTCTTTTTCTTCTTTTCCGTGGGATTTTTACCCATTTTTGGATTGATATCAAGAACATTTACACTAGGGAACCTCCACCAATCTCCCTCATCAACATTTCTCATTGCCCTCACTTCACTTCTCACACCAAAACCAAAATCAAATGCATCTTCAAATCCTAGGCCTATTGGATAACCATAAACAAAATTATTCGCTTGGCTAATATAAGCGTTGGAATCATCTACCAACTCATTTTCAGTCCTTAGATTTCCCATTATACTATCAATACCACCGTCAATTTCCTCATCTAGTATCGATTCTGCATCGAAATCTTCTTGAAAATCGTCGCAGAATTCCACCGAATCCACTCTAGAATTATCACCTTTGGACTTAATTGGCAAGGTAGGCCTTTCTTGTATTGGTGGATGCATCAAGTAGCCAGAATTGTCGATCAAAACCAAGTCCGGGGGCTCGTATGGAAATGCAATATCATTGTTCCTACTATGTGGTTTGTTAAATTTGCAAGGGTTTGTGAATTTGTTGGAAAATAATTTAGGGTAGGCTGTGGAAAGAATTGCAGCAGCCTCATTATATGTTTGGTTAGGCCTTTTTCGAGGGGTTCGAGTTTTTCTTGTGGAGATTGCAAGAGGGGAATTGCTGGATTCAGAGAGAGTTGAAGATGGAGAAGATGAATTTGAAGTCCAAGATGTTGATGGAGATTTAATAATCTCAAGGTCTAATTTATATGCTCTTCCACCTCCACTTAAAAAGGACGACATTTGTAACTTCAATCAAGAAAATCCTTTCAACAATATGAAAAAAAAATTAACTATTACAAGAAAACCAAGTATTTATTAGGAAAAAAAAAAATGCAGCTGCCACGACATAGTAATTCCTAGTCATCTCGACTCAAGACTCAATTTGAGTTCAAGAACTTAACCAGATGTTTTCAGATAAAGCTCCAATCGGTCAAGAAATGTCAAAAGGAAAGTACCAATTGGACTGAGGGTTCTGGGATTGGAGTTGATGAAGTACTACAGAACCCTGAACCCTGAAAAGTACTTTGGAATTAAGCAAACTTTTTAATTGATTAAAAGCTGGAAAAAAAAGGTCAAAACAAGGTAAATATAAAGAACCCTTCAAAACCCAGTAAGGAAAAGAAAAGAAATTTAGTACTTCAGACATACAAAATCATTAAAACAATCTTGAAATCATCGAAAGTGTGAAAATCCCAGAATTCATCCTTCTGTCTACCTGCAGTAGGTGTTTCAAGAGCCAAATGAATGAAGAACAGGAAACACAGAAATCCTAAGATTTCATAATATGGGATTTGTTTGGAGAAATGTGTAAGTATCTCAGAATGGGGTACGAGGAATTCAAGAAGTTTCAATTCTTCAGGCACACATATATACATATAAATAAATACACATAGAGAGAGGGAGAGGTATGTTCTGTACAGTAAGTCACGGGATATAATAGCAGAAGATATACACACACGCTCTCTCTCTCTCTATATATATATATATATATTTCCTGTTCCTTTGTCTCTCTGAATGGATGAAAGAGTGAGAAGTGGACCACATTTTGTTACTCTTTCTACTTGTGGTGCAGTTTTACCAGTTCAATTAGGCTACTACTTCTATTATGGTTTTTTACCAAAACATCCTTACCTTTTTTTATTATCTGTTTGGCTTAATTTTGATGAATTTTCCTATTTGTACACCGAAATTAACACTCAGATTTACTTATACAATCGTGGACCCGAGGGAGCTATACACCAGGATATATAGCAAAACCCAATTTGGATTTACTTGTACATAAATGATTTTTATTAGTCAAAGTTAAAAGAAAGTAGATTATCTATTTTGAAAGTACTTAAAAAAATAACTTTTTTACTCGAAAGTAATAAAAAAATAATTAAGTCATGGAGAAAGTTATTTATTTATTTTATTGGTAAACCTTTAAGGAGGGAAAAATCATTTTTTTGTGAATTATATATATCAGGAAATATTAATTAAAAAAAAAAACCTTTGACTCGTATTTTTTATGAGTTACGCAAAAATCTAGAAAAGAAAAACTCTCAGTGGCAATATTTTATTTCATATTCAAGTATAGGGGCATTTTGGTAACTATGCCTTCATATAACCATAATCATGGACTTGCATGAAAATTTAAATTCTAGTTCTATGTTAAGTATGCAACAAGTACCGATTGCAAGAATTTCATTGATGGTAAAGTGTTTCTTATCTGCTGACGTGGCATAAGTATATTGGCTAAGTGAGATTTTTAGGGATGACGTGGATTATCTTCATTGGTTGGTGGATTTTCGCATGTATCTAGAAAAATGGTGGTGGATTTTGTATCTAATAAGATGAGGCCATAAGGACAATGATTTCAACCTTTTTTGGTGTCTTGTGCCCTGTTGTGTGTGGCGTTTGGCAATCATACGTTAGGCTATTTGTGTTCAATGGGTTTTGATTAGAGTAATCAAATTAAGTTTTGGGATATTGGTAGAGAGCCGTTGAAATGTTTTTACGTGGTTGAAAACTATTAGGACAACGAGTTTGACGTCGATTACATCAGTATGTTGTCTTCACTTTGTTTTTACTAAGAAATAATCGAGCTCCATTTGAATTTTCATTATAATTTAATCTTTTCTTGAAGATTCATCTTTTTGTATAAGATTGAGAGGAAGAATTTATGCTAGTACATATGTAGCTTTTGGAGTATATTTCTTGGATGGGCTAGAGTTATGTACTTGTAATATGATGATCACGTTGATTTCATGATTATAAGTTTATACCACAGTGAACTAGACTTGATAAAAGTTTATACTTACACGTTCTAAATTGGTCATTCAAATGATAATAGTATTTATTAAATCAATTTTAAATTTGGACGAGTCAAATCTTCAATGTTACCAAATTAGTATCTCGAAAAGAAAATATAACATATTTTAGATTAGATGTTCGCCTAGAAGGAGTGGGCGAAGTGATCTAAATTTTCTTTTAGCTTAGTTTACAAGAGGAAACTATCTAAAATGGGAGGCGGGACAAGATTAAATGTGACTCATTGGGGTTAAGTATCAAATTTTCAAAACTTTAGGACCAATAGCATATACTCCAAAATCTCTTTTTCCTTTTCTTTTTATTTTTGAGGCCCCCATTTCCTAAGATATTTCCATAATATCTCAATATCTCTTCGTTTGTTCGTTTGTAACACAGATATTTACTTTTGATATTTATTCAACATCTTGTGTACATTACAATTGTTTAAAAAAACTTTAAATAACATTGGTGTGGAAAAATAATTTAAAAGACCACATTTATTAGTAATCCTCGTTTATAAATTTGTATTTGTTTATGTTAATTTTTTTTGCCATCATCTGTCCATACAAATCAATTTTATGAATTTTCGATACGCTTTTTTGTACTTCCTTTTTTAAATATGATAGGAGCCTTCGAAGAAATCAAAAATGCAAAAGAGCAATTTATTTCTCCTTAAATGCGATCTTCAAGCTGTTCTTCTAATTAATGAACGGTTCTATTTGTAAAATTTTCAATAAATTGCAATCCAATTTGTGTCGATTGTAAAAAGGACGATACAGCACTCGCAACGAGCTCGTTTGAGGGTAGATTTCACCATAGAATTGAAGTATATCCATAGGATCTAATCTTGGCCACAAACGTTACTTTCTTGATTAGGGTTGCTCACACAAAAAGTATTACCTTATCTTATAAAGAATGGTCAGAAAAGTTTAAGGCCATAGATTTTGGATTACCCAAAATTTGAAATTTCATGATGTATGCGATTTGCAAAATCCTTCTGAACTTTGCCCCTATTTGGTTTAGTTAGATATTAGATTTTTAAAAAATTTAAATATAAATTGTTTTATGATTGAAATGTAGATAAAAATTGTGAATTCCATAAAATGTGTATTGCTTAATATTTTTGAAAGTTTTATAAGATGATAAGAATTATAGTTTCCATTCCTAAATAATCTTAATTTTACATGAGTGTATTGCTTGTGATGGTTATTTATTGATTCTTGGGCTCGGCGCTGTGATTATCATTACTATAATAATAATAATAATGTTTGGTGTACAATGTTCATTGATAATATGTCACGTGGCATGTTGTCATTGGACGGACGATTTTTTGAACTGACAATTTTTTAACACATCAAAATTGTCAACAAACGTTGTCATCAAGCAATGTACAAATAGTATAATTGTTACTACAAATAAGAATATTAATACATGCACATAAACGTTTACATAAGGGATTACATAATGTCACATGACACTCTATCATTTGTCAGTTTAAAATTCAGTCAACTTTTTAATGTAATATTTTCCCTCCACATCATTTTATATAATCACTTAAATACAATTTTTATGTACAAGTAGTATAATCCTACAAATAATTACTTGGTTACAACATAATGTTTAGCTCCTGTTTAAGCCCTAATTTTTTGTTTAGAGTGCATTTGGAGATGGTATATCGATAGAGAATGTATAATTAAATGTTTGGAATATTTAGTATACTAGACTTAATTATACAAGATACAATTATAAAAAATAATTGAAAATGGAGTAACGAGATAAGAATGTATATGATGATAGTAAAGACTGGCACGACAATCTCGTTGAAATGAATGAGTCCAAAATAGAATGGCCATTTTTCTGAAGTTGGATAGTGTACAAATTTACACATATGGTGCCATAGAGATCAACTTAAGGGACGAAACAAATAGACCCATGCTTTTAATGGATGGTTTATCTACAAGGCACGTCGTTGTCTCTCTAGATCTCTCTCTTTCTAATTTTCAAATTTTCATAATCGCACATGAGTACGTGTTTCAGGCTTCTGATACTGGTATCTTGACCTATAAAGAATGTCATACAGCATGTTCTTGCATTCATACATAAATACCATAAGTTCGTATTGACACATGTTTTAGTCTTGATCACTCACTCAAAAATAAAAGGAGTCAATAATAGAGCAAATATGTTGTAAAGTACTTCGTCACGAGCTCCTCCAGAATTACAAGACATTTCTCTATCTTACATATATTTTTACAAAAATCCTGCTATATAGACTATTCTCATATTCGTGAATAATATAGACCATATCTTTCAGCGTCTGTATTCTAATCGTATGATATACTTTGTTTTTCACTTTTACGTCCAAATTTTATTTGTGGGGAAGGCAAAGCAACATTTGAGAGCTCTATGTCTCGATCCCCATCACACCGCAAGAGTCAATAATAAAATGAATATGTCACGAAGTACTTTGCTACTAGTTTGTTCAAAATTGTAAAAATAAAACATGCACATACGTATATATGGAGAGGAGAAAGTGAAGCTTGGGACCATATAAGTGTTTATGCCCTATCCTGAGGATGGGCAACGATGAGGAAACCTTGTTTGAGTTACATCCTAGGAGTATACAAGATTTTATACAAAACAACACCTTTCTCCCAATTGTACATATTATTAATTTAAGTACCATAGTGCTCTTATAAAATTGTTTACTCATTTTAAAATCATGCTACAGTGACATAATCCTTGACACAATAGTTGACATAATGTCACAAAGTACTTCATCATTGAATTGTTTTTAACACAATCAGTCTTTTTCATCCAATCAAATCATGTTAATTAACATTATGTTACTTCATCCATCAATCATTTTCTGTCAAAGTGGCATAACCCTTTTTTTTTTATTACACACATGATTTAAAGATAGAAAGCTACAACAAGAGAACGAAGTTGATGGAGCTAAGTTTAGCATACAACATTGAATAATGGAAAGACAATCATTTTCATCACTGCAAAAAGACGCAAAAGTGACTTAAAAAAATACATAAAAGTTTATCAACAATAATTTGAATACAATTTTAATAAAATAGCTCGCCGATCTTTTTCTTTAAATTCTGAAGAAGAATATTTGATATTTCAAAGTAGCCTTCTCACAACTTGAGTATATAAGAAAACGTATAATGGAAGAAAATAAGATTGTATATAAGTGAGAGTTTAGGTCCTAATCGTATTGAACTAAATGAATTTGAGAACCTAGTTAGTTGAAACCGTCAATGTAAATACTGAAATAACATCCAACTTTCTTTTGTCTTAAAGTAGGAGGAAAAAACACCAACCACTTAGCATTTCTTTTCAATTCAAATGCACGTGATTTTAACATCTACATTGACAGTTTCATCAGTGAGGACCTAAATTCACATAATATATAGATTGAAGACCCAAAATCTCACAATTGAAAACTACGGACCATAACCATACGAGGTTCTTTTCCCTATGTCCGTTCTCCTCTATTTATTTATTTTTAAGTTTTGCATACTTCTAACCCAGATGGCTGGATACCTTAGGCTATGAAATGGGCTTGCACTCTCCAAGCACGTGTTGGGCTGTAGACCCAATACTTACAATGGACCAGTCTTTCTTTCTTCATCTTCGTGGGCCGCTGTAGAAGGCGAATTTCAGATCCATTTTATTCTATTTTTTATTATTTCAAATCTTTGGCGATGCTGGTGAAAGACGACGCCTCTCTTTCTCCCTCGACTGTTATTTAAGCATGTTTTGAATAATCAATTCAGGTTTCGTATAGTACAACATACAGAACATGAGCCACTATTTAATTTCTTTAAGCGAGAAATATTTCTAGATAATAATATTCTTACATTTTGACGTAATTTTGAATCTTTCAACACAAACATAGATGATAGATCTATGAAAATTTAGTATGTTGTTTGTTGCTGAAATTATCTATAATGGTGTTTATAATTTTCCCTTTTTATGTAGTTAAGATGTTTAAATTCCTCGATTCAATAGTTTGACGTCGAATAATACTTGTGATATTAAACATTTTCGATCCCTATATAGTTTCTTGCCAACTAATATCCAAACTATAGAAAACTCCACGAGAAACAATTTTCGCAAAATATCATGTATATAGAATGTAATTATACTTCGAATAATATATTCTAGAACTTACAATTTTTATACTATCTTTTCTTAAATGTTAATAAATAGCATATTTCGTTAAGTTTATGTTATATAATGTTACAATTAATATCGTATTTTCTTAATCGTAATATCATATTTAAAAATAGTTTGATTTTTCTTTTATAATATTACAATTAAAATTGTTAAAAATTACTTGATCTAAAAGTTTCGATAATGAGTTCAGAATAATATCTTAAATAAGTACCAAAATTCTTATTATACGACTTTACAAACAAGTTTAGTATTTAATCGTAACACTGCTAATATTAAGAGGAAAATTTCTTTTTTCTTTCACAGAAAATTAAATAAATTGACAATTATCACTCGAAAGTTGCTATATATTAATGGGATGAGCACCAATATTGCGACATGCATAATAAACAATTATACAATTAGAACTTAAAATTTAACTATCTTTATCTTATTAAGGCATGGTTGGCGCGTTATTGTTAGATATATTACTAGTTACAATACAGTAAAATACAGAAATAAAATTTATAGACTGATCAAATTTCGTAACAGCACGATATCTTAAAACGAAATTGTTCGTCGATAACTGCTGCGGCCGATGTGGGCAATCACTTTCATGATACAACGATCAAATAAACCAATTGTATAGTAATCACAAATGGTTTTCAGAACTCTCAAGTGTACTCTAGAAAATATATAAAATTGAGTATAATATTTTACTGAATAGGAATATACAATTTCGTATTTGTAAATTAATTTTCTAATACCCAGATGTATGTTTATATAGGCAGAAAAATGATATAATTGCTTCCACCATGATCCAGTATTATTTGCAATTTTTATAGCTAGTGGTAATGAGTTGTTAATACTGGACAGCTAAAAACGATCATAATTTACTGGTTAGTTGACCCATTAAATAATTTCGAAAATAATTAAAAAATAATTATGATTAGAATCGAAAAAGCACAAGGTCCAAGGCCCCAATCAAATACCTTTTAATAT
>CAIGRB010089502.1:0-26044 GCA_903798255.1 Fraxinus quadrangulata | reverse complement strand
AAAAAAAAAAAAAAAAACCCCGGAAAGTTCAATATATGTAGCAATATAGATTAAATAAAATCGAGCATGTAATTCAGAAATTTACGAAGAAAACCATGTTGGAACATGTCATCTCACCATCTCGGGAAAAAAAAAAATTTCATCCTCCAAATCTCTCTTTCGCCCTAGGGTTTCAGACTTCAGTAGCCAGTAGGGACGGCGCCAGCACCGGATGAGCCCCCTATGATCGTTCTCGCTAGCTCCACTCAAATCTTCTTTTTTTCCTTATATTGGGCCCGTGCTCATTTGAATTCCTAGATCCATCACCATGGCCAACAATCACTTTTAACCATGCCGATCTCTTCTACTTCCCTACCCCAACTAAGACTACAGATGTTTAACCTCCTTTGCCACACTCATATGTAGATGTCACAAGCTTCATGCAAACCGGGCTGTTGACATTGGCACCCCACGTTTTGCACAACCGGGGTGTCCCATATGAAGGGAAGTATTTCTACCGACTTTTTATCATTTTTACTTAAGAGTAATTAAAATTATTAATTAAAGGTAAGTTCTCTTTCTAGCCAAGCAAATAGCTTATATACGGGTCTTTCAAAAGATTTGCAATATTCCAAGTGAAATAGGAGCCCCTATTTATATGGTGAGATTAGGAGAATTAATATCATTTTGAAATTTCTTAAAATTATATGTGGCCTTTATTGAGGTATCCGGTCCAAGATTTTGAAGTGTGTGTGGCTAGGCTTGGATTGTATTTTTAGATGGACTAGTTCAAACCTACTATAGGCGTGAACTGGTCATACAAGCATGTGAATTTGTCCTAGTTAGCCCACTAATTTCGACACATTTTATTCAAGCATTCTTTCGGCCTGTTTACTTCAAAAAAGTGTAGAATTATTCCTCTGCAAATTAAAGTGTATTTAAAAAAAAAAAAAAAACATTAAACGTAGAAGCTTTGCACGCAGCATAAAAAAAACTCCCATAAATAAACTGTCAACAATTGCATGAAACTGACAATTATATGCGAGATTGTTTTTATGATGGTGACAGTTGAGTTGTGATTTAAAAATCTGTACGTTGTATTTCTGTAAAACTAACTCGGGATCTACTATCAATCTCATAGCCCACTAGGAGTAGGTAAGAATATTTATAATCTTTACTCATGATGCAGTATGCAGGAGTATTAGGTTGAGACATTGAGTTCACATTTTCGAATTGTACAAGTGAGACCGCTAGGTACGCAAAAAAGGTGAGAATTTATTGAATACAAAATTGAGGTTTTTCCATAGTTCTCGAAATTTTAGGTAATATTCCATGAGAATCAATGAGTTCAAAATCCCAACATTCTTTGAGAATTAACGAGTTTTTGTGCCTACTTCTTACTATTAATGAGTAAATCAATGTGAACTATAAGTTTATTCGTCACGTGTTCATAGGTTCTTTCTTACATCACCTTCTCCACTGTATTGTTGAAACCTTCGCACATAATATGACTAATTTCCTTGGTAATTCGGGTGGTTACTATTGGAAAAATATAACTTATATGTGCTTGCAGGTGCCAGGCTGCATAAAAAAGTAAACTATCAGTAATTTAATGAGAATGATAGTTATATGCAAAGAGAACTTAAGATGGTTCCTTAGTGGAGATGTGATTCATTGAACCATTAATTGTCTTTAGGACTTATAATTAAGGGATTTGCTACAAGTACGACCCTGCCAAGTTACACACATGGGGCACTTTTTTTTTTAATACAGTGGGGTGGGGCCCGCCGCCCCTGTGAAAAAACTGTCATGTACGCAGTGCTTAATCCTATAATTAATGTTATCCCATACTTTAAGAATGAAAAGGGTGGTTTACAATCTTTACTTTCGATTTTATTTTGAAATATATATGTTAACAAACGTATTTTTTTAAGAAAAAAAAAATTATTATTCAAATATGATTGCTACATATTGTCGCATGAAGCATCAGCCATTGAATGACATGTAGAAAATTGGGATTCCATCAAAAAGTTTAAATTATTAGGTAAAGTAGCTCAATTTTTTTATAAGGACGTCATTTACTCAATATCTAACTAGTTTGGGAATTTTTGGTTGCACTTTCCCAATATGAAATTGACAGTCACATGCAAGGATGATATTCGATGGTGTCCAATTGAGAAGCGATCAAAAGAATATATGCAGTCTTTCTGTAAAGAGAACCTAGGACCTTAATCTCAACTTGTTATTTTTTAATGTTTTGTGGGCTTGATGCACGAATATTGTCTAACCCACCTTGAAATTTGCAACACTAGTGATTAAAGTCACGCCATCCATGGTTGGTAATGACAGGTGTTACAAGTGTTTTAACCCTGTCAATTCAATCGGGAAACTTGAGACCATAATTAGTCTGATTAATCTTATAAAATCTCTAATTAAAAATCGTCCCCAAACTTGTTAAATTGACCGGCTTTTGGAAAACTCATGACTCGTTCCCAATTTAATATATATTTTATTAAACTTTTTAGTGATTTTTTTTAAAAAAATTTTGTAAATGTATATTTTTTAATTTTTTAAAAATACTAATTCGATATACCCCGATTCAACCTTTTATCTCTTGATTCTTTATCTTTTCCTGATCGAAGATCGGGTCGATTTTTAAAACATTGGTTGAAACGGAAGGAGTTCCAATTAAAAGATATGAGATTCTATTAGAAAACTATGATTGATGTAACATTAATACCGTCATTCTCTTTGTGACTCAACATAGAGAAGTTATACAAATTCTTTGCCTCTGTTGGTAATCAAAATCTGTCCACCTCTAAAATGGTCTTGAAAAACTATTGCAAGAACGCTGAAGCATGTAATGTATACTCCCGATTGCACCTCTAATGCTCAAATCATGCTTGTGCGAAATTTTTAAAATAATCAAATTTCGGAGCGTGTATTTGAAATTTAAATTGTAGTTTGCTCGAAGAGACTATAGAATCCTCTATATATTTATAATCACAGTAGGTCCCACGTGATACCACTTATCCACCTTATAATAATTTTATTACGAAACTCTAATATCGAGATTTGATCTATGTAATTTTTATTCACAACACTTTCTTAATTTCTCTCATATTTATCAAATTGCCAAGAAGAAAATTACTTGAAACAAAATATTAGTAAAAACTACAAGTAAATAAACCAGAAAAAAAAAATGTATCTGCACAACTTTCTTAGAATTTTCTATTATGAAGAACTTGCTTAGAATAGAAAGGGCATGACGGCACTGACATGGTGGTCAAAAAGATATGCTCTTGTCAGTATGAACTGGATTTCATTCTTCTTTAAATAAAGCTAATGAAAATACATAAAGGAGATAAACTCAAAATGCCAACTTTGTAAATCCAATCAGAGGACAAGGGAAAAGCTGAGAAATTCTAAGTTGAACTAATATTCTTGAAACTAATATTCTTGAGGGAGTTGCTTTAATTACTTTTAAAAAACTTACTTAACTAAAGATGGATTCTGATGCAAAATTGATATTAACTGTACATTAGTAAGCATTAGAAATCTTAAGTTGCCCTTACTGTTCTAGGAATTAAGGGGCCATTCTCTTTGTGTTTTTCGTTTTGAATTCATTTTGGGTTTTGTGTTTTAAATGTTCATTTTGAAATTGTTGAAAATGTGTTCTTTTGACATCTTGAAAAATTATTTTGAAAACACCAAAAATGCATTTTTAAAAATTTTGGCTCGATTATACCTGAAAACACCTAAAACGAAAAATTTTCGTTTTGAGTTTTCTTTATAAATTTTTAGCTCATTTTAAAAAACGCGTTTTCGAAAATAGGAAAGAGAAAACGTTTTCACTATTTTAAAAAATCGAAAATAGAAAATAGTTTGAAAACGGTAAAGAGGCCAAATTTTTTCAGAAGATACTTTTTTGAATTCAATTCCAGTGCTAATCTGAGTGTTCAGTACACGAGTGTATTCTTATGTATGTGGTATCTAATTCCCTAAGTCTTGTTCTAAATAAAATTAAAATAGACCAATATTTAAATCTTTTTCGTCACTCAGTTGACAATCTTTATCTTTATCTTTAATAGAAAAGAGGTGATGCAAAAATTGGCGCACACTACCTCCGAAGCTCAGCATCTAGTATTTAATTCAAGAAAATCAAACCCACACAGATGGTTTTTGATGCAAAGTAATGTCCTCTAGCTCTTAGTGGGCTGACCTAATGTATACCTAGTCTTGCTATAAAATAACAATTTTTACATGCATAAAGCATGGAAAAGCATGCTCGTTTAGAGTCCCCAAAGGTTAATGAACTTATTTATTTTGTATTTAATGGCCTGCACTTCACTAGGACCACACTTTTTCATTGAGCTCTACAAGAAAAACGAACATCAGCTTCTGTCGTATATTCAGTGACGAAAATTTGGAATCAACTTCTAATCAGCGACGGATAATCGTTCTCGTATATAACGGTGTCACATTACGATAGGCCTGTCATTTTTATTAGTGTAATTACCTGTCTATATTTTATTCTTGTCATTGTCACATACGTAATCACTATTCCTAGCTGTTATCTAGTGAAAAAGTTGCATAATGATCAAGTAATTTCTTTCAACTACAATAGTTTAATATCAAGATGAAACCCATATCTAAGATGACTTCATCAATTCCACATTTATTCCTCAGTCTGTAACCTTATCTCCAATATATACTTCAACTTGAATAATAACACCAAATATATGCTTTCCTTATACCTCTGATCCATGGATAGTGAAGTTATATATACATGAGATCTATTGATACAACAATTTCACATATATTTAAAAAAATGAATGAGTAAACATTAATTAATTTCTTCACGTTCATTCCAGTCTCAGAGCCACCCATAAAGTGTAGTAGAACATTGCACGAAGTTTTCCCTCGCGATATGAGTTACTACCTCTTCATAAACTTTTGTGCAACTTAGAATTCTGCTTTCATCTCATTTTCTAGAGTTCTGGTCTAATCCACTCCTACGATATACTTTACATTTTTTCGTTAATAAAACTATGCCCTATATTTGGTTTTCCAAAAAAAAAAAAAATAATAAATAAATGTATACAAAAAAAACAAAACTTTAACAAATGATTTCATTAGGCCACCTGCATATAGTTTTCAATTTTAGAAAGCTGTCATACTGTACATTGAAAATATATATCGTACATAGTCACTTGCGCTAGCTGGCTACTTTTCTATTTTCTCCATCCTACAAGGTTTGAACACACTCACCATTTCCATACTTGGAATTCTAGGAGTACAGTTCACAAGACAAAGAATCAATTAAGGACAGGCAACTTCATTTTTTGGGCATTGAACCCTCAATTGCTTTAACATTTAGGGTAGGTCACATTAGTTGTCTACTCCCACCACATGGAACAGAATTAAAGTGGGTAGATCAAAAAGGTTTTTCTTGGTGAAATTTATGAATCGAAAGGGCAAAAGGGAATTAGATTAATGTTGATAGGTTAACAACTAGCAGACAAAACCAAAAGGGTTTCTCAGTGCACTATGATATCACTTGCCACCTTTTTTTTTATAAAGAGCTTTAGTGTATTTTATGATTAAATTTTCTTTTGATTTTTTGTAAGCACCCGTACAAAAATAAAATTATGTTAGCACCTACACCAAATAAATAAATTGCTTTGCAGTACGGAGACAATATTGCATAGTATAATAAATAAATATTTTAATGTCTTTTACATTTATTGACTATATATGATTAATGTCGTCTAATCTAATATACAAAAGATGCTAGCATTTCTAGTTTTACTAGCGAGCTTTTGTTATCAAGGCGTCCCCGTATGGGAATGTGGTAGGCACTTTCAATAGAAATGGCAAAAAAATTCGTTTAACCCGTTACACATGAAGCTCCGCTCCGAATGCGGTGGGTATTACCCGCCTAATCGGGTAAACGGGATGGAGACGGGACGATGGCCATTACCCCGAAACAGGTACGAGACAGGTATGCTACTCGTTCCGTTTAAAATTAATTTCAAATTTAAGTTTTTTATTTAACAAAAATAATAAATTTATCATATTTTTAAAGAGAACATAAGTTGTTTTTAACAAATTAGTAAAAAGTAATAATATTTACTAACTAAATATTTGAAAAAATAAAATAAAATAAAATAAATAAATAATAAATGGGGCGATAAATGGGTTAGGGGACCTACCTTCCCCCACCCCGATCCTACCCCGAACTCGTTCCATCCTACTTTAACCAGATATGAGAATGGGGTAAGTGACATAAATATTCGACAGGACGAGGATAAAAATGATCGACTCGTCTCATACCTCTCCCGTTGCCATTCCTATCCACTTCTAAAAGATAATTATATTATTATTTTTATTTTATTAAAATTAAACTTAAAAAGACATATATAAAATTAAATACAAATGTATCTTTGTAAATTCATCCGGTCATATTTATTTTTATTAAATTCTTTTGAACACTTTTATATTCTTTTAAAATTTGTGTTTAATTAAAATTCTAATAATCATAAAATATTTTCTTCCAATAAAATCATAAAACCCCAATAATGATCAAATATCATCTTCAACTGAAATTAAAACAACAATGGAAGAGATAACATTAGAGAAATTTTATTTTAGACTAAAAGATGAAACTTGTGATTTGATTCTAGATTTACTTCGTAGCTCATTGGAGAATATGGTCATTCAACAATCACAACAAATAATAAAAATTGCATTTCTCTGAAAAGATAATCTACATTATATTCTTAAATTAACTCTAGGCATTATGTTCAACAAAGAAGTTGTATTTTTGGGGAGTGTGAACATATATTCTAAGCCCCTGTTTGGGGCTCATTTTTTTTGTGATTGTGAAGAAATAATTTGAACGTTAGAATAGTGCCCCTGACATCCTAGTACAATCCTCAGCGTGTCAACAGTAATGTAGCAGTCCAAGTGGGCGATTTTACCCCTTACATGGACCAAATGCAACTTTACTTACCTAACAAACCAAAAACGCAATTACCTCTCACCTATCCTCACGCCTAGATTTTTTACACGAAAAAGATGATTCCGGCTATCAAGCTAGCGTATTCCAAGCACTGTTTCAACCTTCAGCCATACCTCGACGTGAGTGGATCTTCAACTGGCGAATAATCGATTGCTCGGTGCTTGTATGCCCCTGTTTACACGAAGAAGAAATTGCAGAAATCCTTTATGTTGAGAAACTTTTGAAGACCCAGACCGAAAATAACCCACTCTCCCATCCTAAAATTTGTTCACTCCACTTCTACAAACTTCAGCGGCATCGCAAAGGACTGGGTCGTGAACGGGCAAAAAGGAAAGTTGCAGATTGTTCGCCCCTCTTTCCATCGAAGAAGACGTTCAACAACTTCGCAATTTTCGACAGAGTGGGTTACGATAAGATCAGAATTAAACGGCAGCACCATCATTTAATTGGTTGATCCAGGTGTAGTAGAGCCACCACCAAAAAGCTCAGAGACGACATTGTAGGCATGGACCCATTCAATTGTCAGGTAATAAACCCCATACCTCGTTTGCTATTACTAGATTGATATGTTGTATGTTTCTTTTTCTATCTTTCCCAATTTGTTGTCTTCAACTTGTAGACCGGTAGTCCGGGTTCATCAATGGCTGTTGAGTCAACCAAGAAATATGCTAGATGGAGAGATGTAGAATGGTGAACGTTCATAGCAGCTTGTGAAACAGCCATTGCCGAAGGCCATCGACACGGAAAGTGTTTTACGAAACACGGGTGGAAACGTGTTATGACGTTGTTCAACCAAAACAACAGGCCACAATTGGAGTAAACTCCAATTGCGCAACCACTGGGACACAATGCGTTGGGGACACAAACAGCTAACGGAATTGTTGGGCTGTACCGGGGTCGAATACAACTCGTCGGATGGTCAGATCGTAGCATTCGACGAATGGTGGACCCAAAAAATTAAGGTGAGGTATTTTTCTAATAGACTTTATGCATATGGACGTTTATAATGACTTGAATGGATGATGGTTATGGTTGTTAATGACTTGAATGGATGATGGTTGTGGTTGTTACTGGCTTGAATTTATAATGGTTGTGGTTGTTCATTACACATATGCTCAGTTGTTTGGTCTTGCTCTGTTATGATCATGTAAATATGGTCACCTTCTAATTGTCGCTGCACGTTCGCCCAAACGCTGCACTCACCTCAAACTGTTGGGATATTGAACTTGTAACAATGATTGGAAGTAATTTTCACGATTGTTATCCATAACCTCAGCCAAAAAATTTCACCAGTCATGTAGCATGAGAATAGTGTAAAATGTGTTATTTTTCTCGGCCATGCTTATGGGGTTTTTTGTTGTCGAGTTACATTACGATATCTGTGTTTTATTACCTTTATCAATTACTGCTAACCCAATTGCAAGAGAACAAGGAGTACAAGGACTTCAAGAACAAAGACGTGAGTGAAATCTATGTTCAATACCATCAGCTATTCGGCGATAGCTACGATGGTGACAAGTACACAGTCACTCCAACGAAGTTATGTCGTACGGGCTTCAATTTGTATGAGGATAGTGCTGTAGATGATCAAAGGGATTCAATCCCTGTTGAGGAGGAGAGCAATGGTTCCAGTGATGAGGGCCCCAAACAAAAAAGTACTTCAACCATGCAAATGTCAAAGGCCAGAAGTGGCGAAAAGAGGAAGTCGGCGTCGAGCAGGCAAAAAGGGAAGAAGAAAAAGGTTACTGCCAGAGATCTGTCATACTCAGTTGATCGAGCAAACAGTGCTGCCGCTAAAGTAGCGGTGAAACTTAACACCGTCATTGCGCCGACCAAAAATGCAGGGATTGCTTGTGTCGAAGAGTTGCTCGCATCAGGAAAGCTCGAGCGATGCACACCTTTGTACTACTTCGCATGTAAACTTCTGGCATAGAAGAAATACCGAGACATGCTTGATGTCATGCAGTCAACCGATGAGAAGTTCGGGTGGATTAAGTGGCAGTTCAGCCGTAGTGATAAATCTCTCCCTTAATTTATGCATCAACCAACTCTAAAATACTTGTTTTATTTGCATTTTTTTTCTCTTGTATTTTTATGTTCCGAATATTTACATTTTGATATTGTGCCTTTATTGCTTGTTTTTTACATTATGTTCTCCACCGTAGGTTTATTTTTGAAATATTAGTTGGGTAACAAGTTGTGCAGGCATGAGTGACAATTTGAACGTACATCAGATTTTTAGGAGAAAACATCCGAAAAGCAAAAAAAAAAAAATCATATCAAAAAAGGACAATCATCCTACATTTCAAACTGACTGATACAATTATTTACCTAGCACTCAAAAGATTAACACGTGAACTGATTCATCATTCTTATATAACTTCATTGTGTGGCAACATGAATGCTGCATGTTTTTTGTGTGAAATTATTATTCAAATTGCAAAATTTAGTGATTTTCATTTTCCTACAATGGATGATCTAAACTTCAACACCATGCTTCTATCGGGGTCCAAAGACGAAGAAGAAGTCGATGATGAGGGGTTCCTTAGTCAAGTGGCAGAAGACATCAATACGTAGGTTACGTATTGTCAAATCGCAGTAAGCGATGCTAGGAACTACTATCTCAAACAACGGCGTTGTATTCGGTGATTCCCATCTTCAAGAAATGGACACTTGTTCATGAAGGAAGCAATGGAAGATAATGGCAAGATGTGTTATCAAGAGTTCCAAATGTATCTGCAACTACTTCGACACTTTGCACATATTCGGCGGGATGAATATGGCCTACATAGTAGTCAACATTGGAATGTTCTTGATCATATTTGCCCATGGAAAATGATACCGCCAAGTGATTACTCTTTTCAATCATTCGTTGGAAATAGTATGCCATTATTTTAAGGAGGTACTCATTACCGTCGTCGCCTTTTTGGCACGTCTCATACAACTAAGACCGGACTATAATGATGTTAAGGAGCCCCACAGGCCAGACCTGACGAAGCATCCTTTGTTTGAAGATTGCATTGGCGCAATTGATGGAACGCATGTGAAAGTTGTCCTACTGCGTAACGAGTGCGTGAATTTTATTGGACGCAAAGGAGTGTTGACGCAAAATGTGTTGGTCGCATGCGATTTCAATTTGTGTTTCACATTCGTGCTTGCTGGTGCCACCGATAATACCCACAACGCACAAATTCTAGCGCGTGCTATACACAGTCCTGACATTTATTTTCCATTACTCGGGCTGTGTAAGTATTATTTGGTTGACTCAGGGTTTGCTCATCGATCGAGCTACATGGCTCCTTACAAAGGATCATATATATTGTATCATTTTCAGGAGTTCCGCGATAATTGATCCGGACGTCGTCGATGGTTTCAGAATGCTCGTGAGAGGTTTACCTACAGACACTCGTCATGCAGAAACGTCATAGAGCGAGCTTTCGGGTGTGGAAAAAAAAGATGGCAAATACTAGATTATATGCCTAGCTATTTGTTTCGAACCCAAGTTGCCATTGTTGTCGCAACGATGGGCATTCATAATTTTTTACGTCGCTCTGGAGTGGTGGACGAGGCATTTAATAGAGCAGAAACAGATGATGACACGTTCGATGTCGATCTACCAAACGTCGATAACAAAATCCAAGCCCAAATGAACGTACCGGAAATACAACGAAGTGAGTGGGACGGACTTCGCGATTATATGGCACAACAACTTTGAGCTTCACATTTTCAGCCAGACTTGAATCTGTAGAACCACTAGTGTTGTACGAACGTATGAAAAGGGATTCGATGTTTGTGTTGAATTTATAATTAGCATATTGTACACGCGCAATGAGTGAATATTTGAATAAAAAGCTTCTTCCACTTTTGGGCCAATAAAAACATGCATGATACAAATGGTAAATATTCAAATACGCATGACGTGGAGCTGGGCAAACATGGGTCAATTCATATTTATATTAGTGAAGCATAGAATTCTTACCTTTTATTGCTGAAAAAAAAAAAAGAATTTTGCTTAAAGTACCCTTTGCATTTGTGTTGGCTTTGTATGGTGCACAATTTTTTCCCCCTTCTATTTTTGGCCTCTAGCTATTGTTTTGAAAGAGGAATTATTGGATAAAAACCAGAAACAATAAATATAGTTGTGGGTGGTAGGAATTTAACTATCACGTTAACTTTTGAACGACTTCAATTTTGAAATACTCTTTTTTTGTTACATAATTGCTTATCTATCCATATGCAATGTTATAGAGATAATTTCGTTAATGGGAACCCAATGTTGTCATGTTACATTTAAGTGATGCCTTTGTTCTGAATAAAAAGGTTGGGGTGAAGGAAAAGAATATCTAAAGGAAATTTTTGAGATTTTTTTCTTCCTTTTCATTCTTTTATATGGTATGAGGGAACAAAAAGTAATAAATAAATTTCGATTATTTTTAAAAGAATGGGAATTGAAAACTCATCATACATTATTTATAATAACAAAAAAAAATTCATCTTGTAACGATGGCCGCACATCCCCAATCTACTTGTCCACCATGTGCATATCATCTTATCTACTTGTTCTTATTTCTATTCTCTCATCCAAATTCAAATTTTTTTTAAGGGATAATTGCAGCAAAAGTCCCAAACATTTGAAACACTAGCAGACTTTCTCCAAACATTTGATTTGTTGTAGCAGTCACCCATAACCTTTCTAAACGTTGCACGTGAGACCCTTTTGGATGGTTTCAGTCCAAGATGCCGTCAGTTGACCCAAAAAATTAAAGTGCAACTATTTTTGACCAATTATATGAAGGTAAAATTGTAACTTTATAATATTACCATATAAAATATAATTCAAAAATTTTAAAAATCAAAAAAGGAAAAGGAAAAACTTAGGGGTGTTCTCTTCGTGTTCCAATTTTATGTTTTTAGTTTTGAATTCATTTTGAGTTTTATATTTTGAGTGTCCATTTTGGGATTGTTGAAAACGTGTTTTTTTGCCATTTTTAAAAATTGTTCTGAAAACAACGAAAAATGCGTTTGAAAATTTTGGCCAAGTTATAACTGAAAACACCCAAAACGACATGTTTATCGTTTTGAGTTTTCTTTGTAAATTTTAAATTTGTTTTCAAAAACGCGTTTTTGAAAATAGGAAAGAGATCCCGTTTCCACTGTTTTGAAAAATCGAAAACAGAAAACAGTTTGAAAACGGTAAAGAGAACATGTCCTTAAACTTTCTTCACCACCCCTACCCCTCGCCCTTACCCCAACCTTCACCATGGATGAGGTCCAGCAAAAAAAAGTCGGGTGATTAAGCACCATGCTTGCAGTAGAAATCCCAATTCTAGTTGATTTTAGCATGATTAAGCACAAAGACAATGCATCATCATCCAATGAATCTTGAAGACCGTCCTCCGAGTTAATCTGGAGCTTTTCAACAACATTTGTCGCAAACTTTCACGGTCTTTAGTGGGCGAAACCAAAACATCATCATCTTCATTTTTTTTGTCAGAGGGATCTTCGACGCTACGCGGGGGAAATTTCTTGGATGTTGTGAAACTGGAACTAGATGGGTTTTGTATAAGAGAAATTGATTATGAAATGGAGTTAAATATTGCAATAGGAAGAGTGGAAATGAGATTAGAGTGATTAATTTCAGAATTAATTAGGGTTTTGAGAATGAGTTTTGAAGATTTGGAGTGATGACACGAGTTTTTTTCTCCATTGAACAAGATACCATTTTCGGCGAATTGTAGTAATTCTTCGTCGGAGGTTTGGAGTGATGATAGGAGTTTTTTCTCCATTTTCCTTTTATTTTATTTTTGTTTTAACTTTTTCATTATTTTCTGGGAAAAATAGTAAGTTACCATTTTGCCCTCCCCTATTTTGGTAAAAAAAATGGTCAATTTTTTATTTTAGTGGTCAATGACGGAGAAATGGACAGAAACCATCCAAAAGGACCTCATGTGCAACGTTTGAAAAATGTTAGGGGTGACTGTTGTAACAAATTAAATATTTGAGGAAAGTCTGCTGGTGTTTCAAAGGTTTGATGCTTTTATTGCAATTATCCCTTTTTCTTAATTGAGCAAACTTCGTCTACCCTAATAAATAATTCAGATTTCAACTAGCTTGAATCGGTCTGAATTCGACTCTATTTTTGAAGTGAGAATGTTACACAAAATTCTTGTAACAATTTAATGAAGATTTAGATGATTTCTACATTGGTCTCTAATTATTTAATTATAATGAAATATTGATGAGCGATTTTTTGATTTTAAATATAAAGACCAACTTACCTTTTGGATCCCAATGTTACTATGTAAAAGTGAAACCTAGACTAACTATTCAAAGTAAAACGCGCGTTGCACGTTATTATGAAATGTTTTATAAGTGCTATAAAAATAAAATTTAAATACGCGTGAATGTTAATTAATTTAAAATTAATATAAATGAATATAAACGTGACAATAAATGTTAAATCATTTATTTAATATTCAATTAAGTAAAACTATATGTTAATTATTATAATGCATTTTGAATGTAAAATTCTAATTAACTTATAATTAGAATTAATAACACTGAAATGTATAAATGAAAATAAATATTAATTAGTTGAGAGTTAATAATAGAGAATTTATACATTAATGAAAGCACACATGTGAAATGAATTTTTACATTTACATGGATGGTAATTAAATTGGTAAATAAATTAAATACACATTGAAAAAACAAAACAAAAGTATTATTGAAATAATTGAATTATAGTAGTGTTAAAATCGTCCAAATATGATTCTCATATTTAATATATTATAGATAAGTAAATTCTAAAATCACAACTAATTTATTTTAAAAACAAGAAGAATCAAATTGATTCTACTTGCTAAAAAATTACTAAGAGTGTGTTTGAACCACATTATTTTGGAAGAATGTATTCTGAAATAGTAAATTGATGAAAATGTGTGGTTTAAAAAGAAGGAAAAATTATTGATGTGATGAAAATTATTATTTTATTAAAGAATGTGTGATTAAAAATGAATAAAAGAATGAAAATAAAAATTTTAATGTGTACCAAACAGGAACTAAGATAGAGTTGTATCCCAAATCAAATTCATTTAAAAAGTTGATTTATTGACTTTTATATATGGTGTGAGTCACTCGTTAGTGAAAGTTTTGATATATTATTATATTAATTTAAACGTCAATTATTGCCAACTGCTTAATGGACCTACATGAACGCACGTGCATTAGAGCAAAAAGTCAATACTTCAATGGAGTCTACTGTGGTTTGAAGATTTATCTTAGAGATAGACCTGCCAGGCCCTCCCACTAGTACTATAGTGCATTACCGATATTATTATTATTATTATTATTTGGTAAATTTTAATTTTTCTTGATATTAAATATTTTCTAATTGATTCTAAATTTTGAAGCATCTCAAATCATCGTCCATTGTGAAGCATCTTAAAACTCAAAACAAATGTTTAAATGCTTGTCGTATGGATAAAATTTTGGTTTAATCAAAAATTGTAAGCACATCTTTATTCTATTTGTATCATACTGTATATAGGACACGAAGTTCGAAGGTTTTTCACCCCATGTTCCTTTGTACATTTTGTAGGTGTACCAAAGGTGTCTTTGTTATTTCTTCAATGGCCAAAGGATGTCGTATGCTTTGTTTAAACCTCTTTGACTATTACTATGTCTATGGCGTGTGAATCCGTTCCACATGCAAGTAGAACATGTGGCGTGTGAATCAATTCTATATGCTAATACAACATGTGGTATAAACATGAACATTCATCCCCATACTTTATATCTAGGAGAATTTGCATGTAGATCTTTAAGTTTTTGCACTTGTTTTCTAGTGAATCTCTCTTAAAGTTGTGTTATATATCACATGTTTAGTTGGACATTAAGCATTTGTCAACTTAGATAGCTTAAGAAGACAAAAAGAGATTGTTGGAAAAAAAAAACATATGATCTTTTTATTTAGTTTTCACACGTTATTTGACACATTGCTCACATGGATTGTCTGCATTTAGCTTTTATAAAATTAACTTCTTAATGTTCCAGTTGTGCATTTGTATCATGGATCGAACTTTAATTTTGCATATATTGTCACGTTGACAACATGTAGATCGTAAACATAATAATCATATATCATTTTCGTATCGATCGTTTTGCAAAACTTGTAATTAAGTGTTAAAGGATTTGTCATTATTATTTCTTCTTTATCACTAATTGTTGATGGCCAAAGAATGTCAGAGACTATGTTTGAACCTCTTTGGTTATTATTGTGTGTGTGGCGTGAGAATCAATTCTAAATGCAAGTAGAACATGTGGCGTGCAAATCAATTCTACATGCAAGTATAGCATATATCATAAACATATGTGTCACCTTACTTTATATTGAGTAGATTTGCAAGCAAGCAAATCTTCGAGTTGTTGTACTTCATTTTCTAGTGAATCTCTTAAAAGTCATATTGTTTATCACATGCCTAGTTGGAAGTTAAATATATTTTCTTAGACAACTTAAGAAGACAAAAAGTAATGATTGATAAAAAAAACCTATGATCTTTCATTCGGTTTTGACAGCCTTCCATGTGGAGAGCTTCCTACCCATGTGGATTGTGTGTATTTAGCTTTTATAAAATTAACTCCTCGTGTTCCAATTGTGTATTTGAACCATGGATTGAACTTTAAATCTGCACACATTGTCACGTTGAGAACAGGTAGATGGCTAACATAACAATCATTTATTATTTGTATCGTACTTCAAACATTTACCATTATTGCTGTTTTCAAGATTTTTACTAAGCACTAAAAGATTTGTCTTTGTTATTTCTTTATTAATAATTGTTGATGGCTAAGAATGTCATAGACTATGTTTGAACCTCTTTGTCTATTACTCTGTGTGTGGTGTGCGAATTAATTCCGAATGGATGTAGAACATAGGGCGTGCGAATCAATTCTACATGCAAATATAACATATGGTATAAATATTTGCATCCCCTTAGTTTGAATCGAGTAGAATTTGCATACAGATCTTTAAGTTCTTGAACTTCGTTTTCTAGTGAATCTCTCTTAAAATCGTGTTGTTTATCACATGCCCAGTTGTACATTAAACATCCATCACTTTGACAGCTTAAGAAGACAAAATTGATGATTGGTAAAAACCTATGATCTTTATTCGATTTCGATATGTTGTTTGTCACCCTTCCACGTGCGACGTTTCCTACCCATGAATTGTGTGCACTTGCTTTTTATAAAATTGACTTCTAATTTTTTGATGTGCATTTGTACTATGGATCAAACTTTAATTCTTCATATCCTGTCATATTGACAATTGGTAGATTGCTAACATAACAATCATTTATTATTTTTGTATCGTACTTCAAACATTTACCATTGTTGTTGTTATAAAATTTGTACTAGTCGTTTCCAAATTAAGTAGTAAATGATTTTACTTTGTTATTTCTTTTTTATTACTAATTATTTATAATCAAAGAATGTCATAGACAATGTTTGAACCTCTTTGACTATTACAGTGTCCGTGGCGTGCGAATCAATTATAAGTTCAAGTAGACACATGAGATGTGTGAATCAATTCTACATGCAAGTTAACATGTTGTATAAACATATGCATCCCCATTTAAGTTCTTGCACTTTATTTTCTAATGAATCTCTTTTAAAATTCGTGTTGTTTATCATATGCCTCGTTAGACATTAAATATCTGTCACTTAGACAACTTAAGAAGACAAAAAGTGATGGTTGGTAAAAACCTATGATCTTTTATTTGATTTTGACGGGTTGTTTGGCACCCTTCCACACGGTGCGCTTTATATCCACGTGGATTGTGTGCATTTTGCTTTTATAAAATTAACGTTTCATGTTCCAATGTGCATTTGTACCATGGATCACACTTTAATTTTGTACATCTCGTCACATAGAATCTTGTCACCCCACCTCATCTCAATCCACCACCTCACCCCTTCTATCTCGCAAAACTTTAGATTTGTAATTGCTATACGACCCACAGCCAACTCCGTCAACTCCTTCCACCACCGCTTTCTTTGTCTAGTCCTGAATCGCCTCCTTGTCTTCGTCCATCACCTGCCATCCTCATTTAGATGATTAACATAACAATCATTTTTTATTTTGTATTGTACTTCAAACATTTACCATTTTTGTAGTTTTCAAAATTTATACTAGTCGTCTCCAAATTAAGTACTAAAGGATTTATCTTTGTTATTTATTTTTTATTACTAATTGTTGATGGCTAAAGAATGTCATGGACTATGTTTAAACCTCTTTGGCTATTACCATGTCGCGGTGTGCGAATCAATACTAAATTCAATTAGAATCTATGGCATGCGAACCAGTTCTACATGCAAGTATAACATGTGGCATAAACATATGAATCCCCGTACTTATATCGACTAGAATTTGCATGTAGATCTTTAAGTTCTTGCACTTATTTTTCTAGTGAATCTCTCTTAGAAGTCGTTTTGTATCACATGCCTAGTTGGACATTAAGCATTTGTCACTTAGACAACTTAAGAAAACAACAAGTGACGGTTGGTAAAACTATAATCTTTTATTTGGTTTTGATTTGTTGTTTGACACACTTCCACGTAGAACGATCCCTACTCACATGAATTGTGTGCATTTTGCTTTTATGAAATTAACTCGTCATGTTCCAGTTGTGCATTTGTACCATGTAACGGACTTTAATTCTGCACATCTTGTCATGTTGACAACAGGCAGATCGTTAACATAACAACTATTTATTATTTTTGTATTTCAAACATATACCATTGTTGTCGTTTTCAAAATTTGTTCTAATCGCTTCCAAATTAAGTAAGAAAGAGTTTGTCTTTATTATTTCTTCTTTATTACTAGTTGTTCATGACCAAAGAATGTCACAGGCTATGTTTTAACCTCATTGGCTTTTACTGTGCTTGTGGCGTGCGAATCAATTCTAAACCCAATACCATGTGGCGTGCGAATCAATTCCACATGCAAGTATAAAATGCGGCATAGACATATGCATCTCCTTACTCTATATCGAGTAGAATTTGCATGTAGATCTTTAAGTTTTTGTACTTCATTTTCTAGTGTATATCTCTTTAGCATCTGTCACTTAGACAACTCAAGAGGACAAAAAAGTGACGGTAAAAACCAATGATTTTTTATTCAATTCCGACACATTGTTTGACACCTTTACATGTAGAACGTTCCCTACCACGTGGATTGAGCGCATTTTGCTTTTTATAAAATTAACTTATCTTGTTTCAATTGTGCATTTGTACCATGTATCGAACTTTAATTCTGCACATCTTGCCACATTGATGTAGACCGCTAACATAACAACTATTTATTATTTTTGTATCGTACTTTGAACATTTATGATTGTCGTCGTTTTCAAAATTTGTACTAGTCGTTTCCAAATTAAGTACTAAAGACTTTATGGCAAACTTTCTTTGAACCCCTTTGGCTATTAATGAGTCGTGGCATGCGAATCAATTCTAAGCTCTTGTTTGTGCACTATTTTAATGAAAATTAGGGGAAAGATAAGTTTTGGAATATTTATTTTTTTTAGAATGTGGGGTTAAAAAATAAGATTTTTTTTCAATTTACGTGCAATATTACTTTATGGGAAAATGTGTGATTAAAAATGAATTTTGAAAAAAATGAGTTTCTGAAAAGTGGGAGCAAAACCTAGTCTAAATACAAATAATTGAGGTGACATGTGAATCAATTCTACATGCAAGTATAACATGCGGCATAAACTTATGTATCCCCTTACTTTATATTGAGTAAAATTTGGACGTAGATCTTTAAGTTCTTGCACTTTATTTTCTAGTAATTTTCTTTTAAAAATAGTGTTATTTATCACATGCTAGTTGGATATTAAGCATCTGTCAGTTGGACAATTTAAGAAGGCAAAAAGTGACGGTTGGTAAAATGTATGAAATTTTATTTATTCTAACACGTTTGACGCTCTTCCATGTGGAACGCTCCTTACCCACACAGATTATGTGCGCATAACTTTTAATAAAATTAATATCTCTTGTTCCAGTTGTGCATTTGTACCACAAATCGAACTTTAATTCTGCACATCTTGTCACGTTGATAACGTGTAGACCGCTAAAATAACAATCATCTATTATTTTTGTAACGTACTTCAAACATCTACCATCTTTGTCATTTTCAAAATTTGTATTATTGCTTGTTGTTTCCAATTTTATTATTACTTTTTGCTTCCGAATTTAGTACTATTACTTGCTCATTAATGATATTCGAACAACAATAACGTGTGTTCATCTAATATAAGAAATTACTTTATATATTTTCTTTTAACTTTTCAAATGTAACAAGTAAAAACTTGAATATATTAGGACCATTATCATGAACAATTCATAATTAATTTTTGACTATTAATTTAAGAATTATGTTTTTTTTTTACTTAAATTAATAAATTCATCCATTGCTAAGATATAGCAGCAATTAATTATCAATTTAAACTTTCTTATCCACAGAGATCTCCTCAATAATTAAATCATTCAATCACCAATTTAAGTGAAGATTATCTACTTGTAATACCTACAAAATTTTAAATCATCCAATCATTATCAATTCACTTGTTTTATTGTTAATTATCATTAAGTATAGAAGTTATTTTTTTCAATTAACATTAAAATGTAAGCTAACAATCCACAAATTGTCATTAAATTGTTTTTTAANAAAAAAAAAAAAAAAAAAAAATTGTTGGATTAATTGGAGAAGGCAAAAAGTCATCGCCGGCACTATTGTGAGAGAGAGAGAGAGAGAGAGAGTGAGAGGGAGCGTTGACCTAATTACCTGCGAAAACGAAGTCGTTTCCAAGTAGGGCTAGGGCATCAAGGGGTGTTATTGTAAAATGAGTAACTATTACGAGGGTATTTTCGTCACAAGGTCAAGCATAAATACATGGCGAAATCCCTTCTTTTGATCTCTCATCCAAAAAGATTCGGAGGAAGAACAAAGGGAAATTTCTAGAACTATCAACAGCAAAGGTTGTTCTCTTAATGTATTGAGGATTTGATCTAACGATCACATTCACTGTTCGTTCGATCGATCGATCGTCGATCCAATTTTAGCATCGGCGGCGCGCATTATTCCTTTGCTCTTCTCTTCGTTCTCCTGTGGGTGGATAATAAATAGTAATTTCGTACTGAGGATCGGACGGAGGTTTTTTCATACAGATTTCTTTACCGGAGAACTTTGTTGGATTTGAACATCGGAAGACTTGAAGCGACCCGTGTCATTGCGAGGAGTATATTTTTTAATTATACAATTGACAGGTATATGAAACGCTAAGTCTTTTGATAAATCTACGCCTATTTCTTCTATGTTGGTTGTTTATGTAGTGACATCGTCAGTTTTCTGAGGAAAATCTACCTCTGTGTTCATTGTTTGTGGGCCGACGGATTTTTGCGTTCAGATCTGTGGTTTAAGAAGACACGCCTAGGGTTTATTGGTTCCCAGGATTGGAATTGCTGATATGTGAATTCAAGACCCGAACCAGGAGGAAATTTTTAGCAAGGGTTGACTGGAGTTTGATTTTGTGTTTAGATGCATTATTTTGACCTCCTCGATTTGAGTTTTGCGTTTTCTACCGTTCCTCTGGAGAATAAATTGTTGGGCGATTCTTGTTTTACTGGAGGAAAATGTATTCAGTCTCATGGAGTTCTGCGACAGATCAAGATCTGTTGATTTATATGACCATTTAATTTTATACAGTGAAATAATTTTCATAAGAAGTATTCTCTTTGGCGGCATCGTCCTTGGATGCTCCAAGAGAAGATGCATGACAAGGGATCTGGGAAAAAATAAGTGTTCTGATGGCTGCAGAGGTTTTCCAGAGAGCGAAATTTTATACAATCAACTCACTTGTGTAGATCATGTCTGATTGATTCTTGAATTAGATCCTCATTTGTTGAGCTTCTTACTTATGTTATTCAACAGTAAGGCACTGGCTATCTGGTGGAGATGGAGACTTTAGTAAATTGCCTGATTAGTTTTTTCCCCTTCTGCCCTAACCACCCTAAGAGTCGGTATAATCAATTATGGCGGACAGCATTGCTGTATTCCTTCCCATCTTTGTTTTATATCTCCCATCAGTAGGCTTAAGTTTGAAGTGAATTATTCTGATCTTTCTCGAGTGCTTTTTTGTACTTCTTGGCATTATTTGAAGCAATGGATGAGAACACTGTTTGTGCAGCAATCACTCGTTATTATATGAACAAAAATGATGCATTTGACAAGTATTTATTTATTCCATCCTTAATGGAAAGAGTAAATATACAATATATGTTATTCTTTGTTTGAACATTACTCTGTCATTATTCAATTGAGTGAAAGAAGCCTCGAGTGAATCAGTATCCAAAAAGTCAATCTGTATTTGTATGAGTTTTGATGGTCAAACTCCATAGCGCTATCTGCCTCAAGGTAATTGCCTGTGGAGGCATGTGCGAGAACGTGTGTTGTCAACTGGAAGACAATTGTGAAGCTTGATTTACTGTGTGATCATTTTATTCTTATTGAATTTGTTTTTCATAGAGTTCCATGCTTTTACAGGTGTCTTATACTTTTGACACGTGGTGTTTGGACTTAAGTTAAGAAGCTTTCTGCTATTGAGTGACCTATGTTGCATTTCAACCTATGGTGAGTTTGTCGAACATTTTTTTCAAAATCTTGAATACATTGAGCCTTTGTTCTGTGGCATGCATGCGATAATGCAATTTTGGATAATAAATTTTTTTCTCCTAGAGTAGGTGGTTGCACGGTACATTGCATAAATTGGACACTATATTATTATGACCTGATTAGATGAATACAGGTTGCTCATGAACTAGGGAAGAGTTGAGGGCGATCTATATAAATAGCTATGTGTGCCACTTAAAAACTTGGAACCCTATCCTTCTACATTTTATCAGCTATTCACATTTTGACACTGAGGTTGTTGATTTATCTTAATTGAAAATTCTTCATTTAAAAGATGTTGAGCTAAGTAATAATTACAATCAATTAACATCTAGTGGGACGTTCATTAATGTGGTACAATCTGTAATGAGCATACATGGATGGGCATCTTCATAAGTATGGTTGTTAAGACATAACAAAAGGAAATACACATCTCAGAAAGTAAGCTGTGGATCAGGATACGGCTTTTGAGTGCCTTATGGACATTGGTTATGTTAAGTTAATAAGTATTTTGCTGTGTAAGAAAATCATATTTGTGAGCAATCGTTTATTTTTTCTGACTTTGTGTTGCCTTCATTTCTCGAAGACTCGCTTCTGTACTTGCTCTGGGAGTGTTGGTTATGCACTGGGTTTAAATAGCAAAAGGAACCAGCTTTCAGAGGCAGCCTGCAAGACTTGTGGTGGAAGGTTCTTAGTTGATGGGATAAAGCCTGTATCTGAAAGCATGTTTGGAACTGTGGCTCCTGAAGTTATGAATTCCATCAATCCTGAGTTAAATTGGAAGACTGTGACCAAAGGAAGGCGCTCCAAGAAGCCAGGTGCTAGAAGCTTGAAAGGTGTTGCAAAAGTTTGCAATAGGAGTCCAAAAAGGGTTGGCAATTTTTCTGGTTCTGATTCCGACAAGGTATAGTTTCAATTTATTGCTTGGTCACCCAGCATTAAATCTCATTTTCACTTTTTACACTCAAATCGTTAATTTTCAGTTTGGTGAAGCTGGACTTCGACAAAGATCCTCTGGTGAATTAGAGCACGTACCAATAAAAAAAAGGAGACATTTACTTCGATCATCATTACCAAATCCTCGGGCCCTTTCTTTGCGCAGTCGGGATTCTTCATCTCCTCAGACTCGTATTTCTTCTCCAATCTCTGATGATCTTGAGCAACTCGCAGATCAAAATCTTTCCTCAGGCTACTGGTCCTTAAATTCATATTCCAACCGGCTATCAAGGGATTTTGACGGATCAGCAACAGTTAAAGAAATTAAGGGGGTTGATCATGTAATTTTTCCTGAGGGACCAGAGGCGGTATTATATAGCTCAGATGATTTCTCTGGAATTGCACTTCTTGCAGCGACTGCCTGTATTAACAGCATGGATGATGATGTTGGTAATGCTAATAAGGAGGACCTTGTTGTAGAAGATTCTTCAATTGCAGAATGTTCTGTTTCATCTACTTGTCCCACTGAATTAAAAGTAGGCTTAACATGCGCTGAGTCAGGAAATTCTTTCAATAAAGAGTTAGTTCATGCAGATAGTTTTCAATGTACAATTGTTCCAGATAATGTTACTGCTTCTCAGAGTATGCTTGAAAGTGTGAAAGATGGGGCAGTGCAGAGATCTGTTTCTTCGAAAGTGGATAGACTGCATTGGGATCTAAACACTATGATGGACGCTTGGGATGAACCGTATGCTGATTCGGTTGTAGGAAATAACTCGAAAGATATTGATGTTGTTCTCAGGGGAAAGCTTGACAGAGAATGTTGTGCTGATCATAAAGATTGTGATGTAAAGTGCACGGGACTTGAGTTTTCCAACCTGAAAAAAGAAGAAAATAACTTGGAAGAATTGTCAAATTCTGATGGAACTTGCATTGAGAAAAAATGTTCTCCAACACCAGAGAGATGCTTGCTGGAACCAGTAAATTCTTATGCTGATATGGGAACTTGCTGCGAATTGACGTGGATAGATTCTGATAAGAGCGATTCTACTCAAGTTGTCAGCCGGAATTCTCATGTAGATATGTCTATTCAAATTGTTGACGAAGAAGCAGTTCCTGATAATCTTAATCTAACTGAGTTACCTTGCTCCTCCAGCTGTTCTGAATCAAAGGAAAAAATGAATGAAACTTCTGGCAATGTAGATATCTTTCAGGGTGAATATTGTTGCAGCAATACGATAGAATTCGACAAAACTACATCCTCTGAAACTGTTGAGGCTGGGATTGAAAATATGACTTCACGTGAGGTACTAGTCTTGGAATTATCTACGTCTGTAAATGACACTGAAGATTCTCGAGAGACGTCTGAACAGCCTGATAATAGGATTTCTTTGAGGGAGACAATGAGCTCCATTGCATGTAAAAGACCAGACATTGACAATTCTGGTAGTAATTCGACCGAAGTGGATTTTTCTCATCCATCATGTAACTGCGGAAACTTCCCTGCCTCAGGGACCTTTATTCATGATGGTCAGTCTGTTGCAATTGCTGAAGGCAAGGGTGGAGATGATAGAGTTTCTGTTGCCGGTTTTATAATATTTGATTCCCATGGGCACTTTAAACCTGAGGAAATTGTTGCCAAGCATGAAGACGATTATGTTTCTAATGAAGGACAAAGGAGACCTATTTTGCGAGATTTGTGTAACGGTGGAGGAGAAAATGTTGACCGCAATGCTCTTGATGCAAAGATTGGTGTTCTTGATGACTGTCAAGATTCTGATGTTTCTCAGGATAATCAAGGGCAATTGGTTGATGGAGATGGGCTAACTAAATTTCAGGCAGGCTATGATTCTCCATACGAGGATGGAGAACTGAGAGGGTCAGTTTTGTATTCCTGGGAAGACAATGAGGTTGAAGATGGTGAGAATGAGTGTGTTGTTGACTATGACTCTGATGGTAGAAATGGCGATAATTCTGATGCTGCAGATTACCTGGGGTCAGATAAAGTTGACGGTGGTTCTGAGGGTTCCGTAGGCGCAAAAAAGAAACTTCTATCGATAAAAAGATTTTCAGAAACCGATTTGAACAAGGGTGGATCAGTGAAACATTACTTGAGAAGACATTTCACCAATAACTACACTGAGAAGGTGATGGGTCGGAAGATAGAACCAACTGCTGGATCCGGTACAACCATTTATCAGTCCATAGATATGGTTGTTGAGGGAGACGATGACAGTGAGAGAAGAAGACACATGGTAGATCAAACAGACGCAGTTGATGGCAAAGGGTTGTGCATGGAAGAATTTGGGTCAAGGACCTCTCAGGGGAAGCTGCAGTCTCGTATTGAAGGACCTTCATCTTCGGTTGCGGTTGCCACTGACGGAAAGGATGTTTTTGTGCATCAATGCAGGTGACTTTCAAAGATATTTTCTTGATTGGTCATCTTTTTGTTTTGTTTACGCTGCCAAATTACTAACCCACAGCCCTTTTGGGCTTTTCTCTCCCTTCCCACAGCTATTTCTCTGTTTTTTTGTTTCAATATTGCTCTAACTGAAAAATGTTTCTTTTCTCCTATATTTTAGATCACGTCGTATTGGTGGTCCATATTATCGGCCAGAAAGAGCCTTGAGCCCTGAAAAATATCCTGTTAGGTACAGGCCAGCTAGTCATGTACGTGAAAGAGATGGATGTGATAGTCAGTGGACATACTGGGGATCAAGAAACCATTATACTTCTAGATATCATGGGCCGGAGGGCCATGGTCATACAAGGCCAAGAACTGCAATTAATTTTGACTCAACTAACAAGTTTGGTGGATATGAATCCCATGATCGGAGGCAATCTGCAAATTATTCCTCGAGAGGGTCGCATAGGCCCTCTGTTAGGAGATCACCAGTTGACAGGGATGATTGTTTTCATATTAGTAGAAGAATGCCCCTAGCCCGAGGCACTTGCAATAATAGGAGTGGGGGCCATTCTGGAACCTATTCACGACGTATAGGTGGTAGAGATGTCAGGGAAGATTTCCATGAGCTTGTTCCTGATGATGCTTCTCGATTGCCACATTATTTATCTAGGAGGGAGAATAGCTTCTCTGCGAATCCTGGTAGGGTCTCTCATATATCACTGGCCCATAAGAAATCTTGTTCAAGATCTAGATCACGTTCTCCTCATCCATGGAACTTGCACAGGGAAAGAAACCCTGGTACAAGACGCCACAGCAGATCTCCAGATTTCAGGTCCGATGCTAGAAAAGAAAGAATAAGGTTGCCCTACTCAAAACCCAGTTTTGCTTCTGATTATGGGGAAGGTTACATGTCCCCACCAAGAGGTGGTTGCTTCTCACCGCAGCGCAATTGCCGATGGGTTGGTGA
>CAIGRB010089498.1:4383-14862 GCA_903798255.1 Fraxinus quadrangulata | reverse complement strand
TGCCATTGTATTCTCATTATTCATTGTGAAGATGTTTTCTTAAACTATGATTACTTTCATAGCCACTGTCCTCTTCAAAATATGCCAGTGGAGGTCAAAAACTAGTAGCTCGGACATCCCTTCTTAAGCTCTCCTTTAGACGGATGAATTTGTTAAAAGTCTCATTTAACTGAGATGCAACTACTCTAAATATAGATATTCCCATCTTAACTGAATTTTTATGCCCCATTTTGTTCACATTTCTATCCCCTTGTTTCCCGTGTTGACTGTTCAATGGAATGAATTACAGGGGCGGATCTGGGGAAGTCAAGGGTGGCTCCCACCAAACAAAAGAAAAGGAAAATTTTGATCCAGTTTGCACGTCAATTTTGGATATCAACTCTCGAATCTTAGGAAAAGTTCGTGATATTGTCTTGAAATATTCAGTGCGTACTTCTTAATACACCTTTCAATAACAAAATTGCTTAACGATTGCAATAATGAGTAAAAAATTGTTGTACAGAATCAATGTAATAAATCTAAACGTTCCAGTTACCTCTTTTGGTTTGTTATCACACTATATCTCTAATGTTCGAGTAGGTTCTTGATATCGTTTTGAAAAACTCAATTAACTATACAAAACATATTTAATAATGAAAAATCGTTAAACGGAGGATTTAAAATATCTATCAAAAGATGGCTACTTAAAATGGATTTAGTAATTTTATTTTAGGTTAATGTATTAATGTGTTAAATATATAAATTTATGGTCAAGGCTTGTTGACCTATGGCTACTTTATCCTTAATATTTTGATCATAACAAATAAGTTAATCTTATTTATAACAATTGAAATTAAGTGATTATAATTTTAAAAGCATTCAATGTTGAATTGATCGATCGTGGCCAAAATGATTGTTATCAAGACTTTCACATTACAAATCGAATTTACAATGAAGGTCAAGATTGAAGTCAAGCATTCAAATCAAATAATTCGAAACAAGAGTTTAAAAGTCAAACGTCAAGAAAGATCATAGACTAGACGCTCCTTTTCATTTGTAAAAGTATAAATGTTTCAATCTTTAGCAATAAATGATAAAATCTCTAAAAATAATTTTATGCATAAAAGATATTTTCAAAAATACTCGCATAAAATATTTTTTGATCAAAGGGAAGATTTTCAAATTAATATTTAAACTTAGATCATATCATACACATGTCACTTACCTTGAAAAATAGGTTGAAAAAGCCTCTCATGAGCCTACATTTTTCAAATTATTCAAATCGAAACGATCGAAAGAAAATGAGTGAAGCGGGCATCCGGTTTTACCATGTGGATGTCCGGTTGGTTCAATGATGGAAATTTTTGACCTTTTGATTTTTCACGCACAACAGTTATTTTGTATGCCTAGACACGATTGCGAATGTCCGGATCATTGTCTGTTTGCATAGATTATTTTGCTCCTTGAACTTTATAAACACATTCACTTTTTGCATTCAATATAGAACGTTTAAGAGCATTAAAGTGATATATTCTTGTGCAAAATTTTTTAACTTACATCTTATTTATTTCAACAAATTATTTAATTTGAAAACTTTTGATTGATTGAATCAACTTTTGAAATTATATTTTCATCGAAGTTTTCTCATCAACACTTGCGATATCATTTATTACAAATTCATTGAAATATTAGCATCTCTTGGTACTTAATTCATTTGTATCATTTATTAAGAGAATGGTTTCAATTCTAAAAATATTCTTCATATTTGTGGGTCATATTGATGTCTATTGAAAGCTCAATAGGTTAGGTCATATTGAGGTCCTAAAGCTCAATATTGTATAAGGATCGATGCTTCTTATTTGTAAGTCACCGAAAATATTGTAAGGATTTAGATTGCACCATAAGTCAGTCATTATAGTGGAAAGGTCTTACTCGTGATGGAGAATTTTTGTAACGAGGATGTAGATTATCAACCTGGATCGAATATTCATAATTATGTCGTTTGCATCTTCTGTTTCCTTTACTTATCCTTTTTATATTTGTGCATATCATTTAATTCATGTATTGACTCTTAACTTGGTTGAATTTGAATTAATTTTTCAAAAAAGGTTTTAATAATCAATTCACCCTCTCTTGGTTATTTATTATTAGGCTATCAAGGCTCACTAGGCCCCATTTTCGTCTTTTCACTTCATTAATCTCGTACTATCAAAGTTCTCTGTCGAAACAATTATTAGCCCTCAGTTGATTAATCTTGGTTCTGTCCTAGTATGATTATCTATCTTTTGCACCAGAGCGCAATAGAAATGTCAATTTGGTTCATCAAATATGACGACCTTTGGCTCGGCTCAAGGCTCAATAGGACCGAGTCAAGGCTTTGTCAAGCCTTATTTTTTAGCATTGGCCGGAGCCCGAGCCACACAAGTCGACCCGCGTGGTTGGCCAAAATGGCCCGTGAACATGGGCAAAATCATGTAGCTGCCTACTTGCCCTGTGTAGGTAGTCGCCTGCATGCATGCAAGTAGCTGCGTTAATTCGCTATGGTGTGATTGTGCAGCTGCCTGTGTAAACATGCAGTTGTAATGCTACAACCAATAATTGTTTTTTTCAATTTTGCTAAATTTTTTTTCAAATTTCAGGACTTCAAAAAATAAAAATAAATAAACTTGAGCTGGCTCGGTAAGGTTTGAGCCAAAAGCTCAAGTCATGCCTTTTTGTTTTTGCCGAGCCACTAAGGCCAAAAAAGCCCAATACATTTTTTGCTCTAGCAGTGACTGAGCCACGACCTTTCGGTTGTGATAGATCTGTCCTCATCATTTGCTCTTCCCCTCATTGGTTCTTCATTCTCTCTTTTTTCTCTTCCTCATGTGACCTTCTGCTTTACTAGTGCTTACCACTTTGTGTTCGTTATCATCTTCCTCTTTGTCCTTCCAGATTATCTTTTAAAAGCAGAGGGATATTCTTTGAGTAGTCATATAACTTCATTTTGGTTTTTTTTTTTTTTTTGGCTGGCCTACTTAATATATGGTCTTCCTCATAAATAATTTCCACGCTATTATGTGTTGACGGATCTTATATTACACCAAAAAATATGTCATTACATGATTCAAGATATGGTGAGAAACAAGTCTTTTTATAAAGGAAATAGGAATTGTAAGTTCCAACTGGTGAGGAACTTCACATATGGTAAATGGGGAATATGTTTTTTCTTTTCTTTTTTATCTTTTATAAAGCACAACGCATCCAAGGTAATAGTAATTGAAGTATTGATCTACAAAAAGTTAGATTTTGGATTTGAATATCAACTTACTCCTTAATTATGATTACTACTATGAGCCAATAAGTGATCAATTTTAGAATTATTAAATATTTTGATTAGTTAAAAATGTTGGTAGTCAATAACTCACTATCCTCGAAGTCATATTTCACTTGGTCATCAAATCATTCAAGTTATTTTCACTTATGCTAGTCTATCCACTTTGGATGGTTGTCCGTTACGAAGTAAAATTTCAAGTTAGTTGCCTCGAGAAAATAGGAAGTCAACTTCTACTTTTTATACTTTGTGTAATTCTTTCATTAGTTGGAAATGTCAACTTCAACATTTTATTGCCACAGTTGAAGCAATAAAGAATCTTTTGTGGCTTACAGGTTTACTTAATGAACTATGTGTGTTATGTGATGATGATGATGATGATGATGATGATGATGATGTATATTTGGGTAGTCAATTTGTTATATATTTACTTTAAAATCCTGTATTTCATGAGCGTGCTCAATTTGATGCCGGGTTACATTTTCCTAGAGATATTTGTGACGAGGCTGAGTAAAGCTTGAGAAAGTTTGGTCACAATATAAAACTTTATATATGTGCACAAAATTATCCCATGTAAACATTAGAAGTTGTTTATGTCTTCTGAACGTTGATACATGTTGTAAGGTCAGGAATACACAACATTAAATCGAGAAACGGAGATACAATGATCTTCTCAAAAATAAAGTGCAGAAAATTAAAGAAAAAACAAGCGATTTCTTTCGGCCTAAGCCTCGGAGGTTCGGCGATTACTTATAGCGCCTATATCCTCTATTGAGAGCATCCAATAGATTGGATTTGTGCTCGATTCTACTATATATCCCAAAATAGCAACAAATGTTACAAAATGTTCAACCAATCACTAAATACAAAAAAAACATTTATCTCTTTATATATAACAGTCGATCCACAAGATTCACAAAGAACCTCTTCAAAACCTTAGAAACAGCAACATGAAAGAACATAAACTTTCTCACAGATATTCACTCNTACTATATATCCCAAAATAGCAACAAATGTTACAAAATGTTCAACCAATCACTAAATACAAAAAAAACATTTATCTCTTTATATATAACAGTCGATCCACAAGATTCACAAAGAACCTCTTCAAAACCTTAGAAACAGCAACATGAAAGAACATAAACTTTCTCACAGATATTCACTCAGAATATCACTACACAGAGGCTAACTATTGCAGATGAACAATCTCAAATCAATAATAAGAGAAGAAGCAAAAGAGAGAACCAAACCAGAGAATCCTTTTCAAACGGCGTAACCAGAAAGAAAAAGGATGAAACCCTACCAGACGAATGCCAAAAGAAAAGGCATATAAGGGTAGAAGTCTCCATTAACTGATCTAATGGTGCGATCAAAACACGTGTAGCAATCTAGTTAAAGGTGCATTTTAATAAAGTTGCAACACCCAAAAAACACGATTTCAAATTATGGGAGCACCATTCGAACCGTGTTCAAATCCTACATTCCCCTCCTTGCTACCAGAATTTGAGATATAGAGTAGGCCTGAGCATAATCTCAATCACTTTTCATTTGCGCTAAGTACCTGTATATGTATTAGAAAGAATCAATAGATAAAAGTTTTAAACCATTTACAAACTTATTCAAAGGAATCATTTTTGTACACATATCTAATGAATTAAGTTGAGTTGTAACATTTCAATTCTAAGAATTCCTATTGAAATGATGTCTCTTATAAAATGATATTTAATATCAATATACTTTGTTCTATCATGAAATATAGGATTTTTGCTCAAATGAATAGCACTTTGATTATCAAATAGCAACATAACATGATTATAAGCAAAAACCAAATTCAGACAATAAACCATTTAACAACATTCCCTCTTTTATATCATTAGTAGCAGTAATATATTTTGCTTCTGTTGAAGATAGAGCAACAACTTTTTGAAGTTGTGATTTCCAGCTAACAAATGTATCACAAAAGGTATAAAAATAGGATGACATTGATCTCTTATTATCTCTATCCTTTGCTAAATCAGAATCAATATATCTTTTTAAAATTACACCATTTTTACTTGATTTAAACAGTAAACATAAGTTAGATGTGCCTTTAAGATATCTAAATAACCATTTTAAAGCATTACAATGTTCTTCTACAGAGTTACTCATAAATCTACTCAATATGCTAATACTAAATGCAAGATCAGGTCTGGTACAATCATCAAATACATAACAAAATCACATAATCATGTTGATTCAAAAATAAAAAATCTCTCTCTTTAATTCTCCAAATCTGTATGTCTAATATCTTTTTAATAGAACCAAGATCCTTCATTTCAAATTCAGACTCCAATTTCAATTTAAGATTTATCACAGCTGGCAAGCAACATATCATCCACATAGGGAAGTAAATATAGAGAATTTTTACCTCCATCGTCTTTACAGTATAGACAAGTATCATACTAACTTCTTTTAAAACCAAGTTTTAGAACAAATGTATCAAATCATCTATAAACTTGTTTTAAACCATATAAGATCTTTTTAATAGACAAACAGTAATTTCAGGATCTCCAATTTCAAAATCAATAGGTTGCTTCATGTAAATAATTTCATCTAAACTACCATACAAAAAAAGCAGTTTTAACATCCAATTGATCAAGTTCCCATTTAAATTGATCAACAAGAGCAAGTAAACTTCTAACAGTAGTATATTTCACAATAGGAGAAAAAATTTCAGTGTAATGAATCCCTTATTTTCCAATGTTTTGATGAGCATATGCAGCACAACCAAACACTTTTAAATGAGAATAATTCACAGAACCATCAGACCAAACAAATTCAGGTACTTCAGAATTTAAAGCTTTAGTAGGGTTTCTATTAACAAGATGTGCAACAGTTTTAATAGCTTCACCCCCAAAACAATTTAGGCAAACCAGAACTCAAAATCATGCATCTAACTTTGTTCAATAGAGTCATATTCATTTTTTCAGATATTCCATTTTGTTGAAGAATACAAATGACAATTTTATGTCTCAAAATACCATGTTCTTTACAAAAGTTATTGAATTCATGATTACAAAAATTTCAAACCATTGTCAGTCCTCAAAATCTTTATCTTGTGATCAATTTGAGTTTTCAGTCTTTAAAAATAGATAATGTTTCATCTTTATTTTTTAATAAGAAGACTCAAATTTTCCTAGAAAAATCATCAATGATCAGTAAAAAATATTTGAAACTAGATAAAGTGTACACAGCAGCAAGACCCAACAAATCAGCATGTAAATATTCCAATATTTGTTTGGATTTATGAATTCTAGTTGGAAAATATAGTTTGACTTGTTTTTCTATGATACATTGTTCACAAGAACTAAAATCACCAAGATTTAATTTTTCAAAAACTTCTTCTGATTGTAAATTATTTAAACCCTTTTTGCCAATGTAGCTAAGTCTATCATGCCATAATTTTGCAAGCGTAAAGTTTTCAGATATTACAGAAGCAATTAAGCCAAGTAGGGGTTTAGCTTTCAAAAAATAGAGATCATGTCTATTAGGGGTGCTAATGATTAAATTATTTCCCCTAAGAATTTTAATATATCATTGACTCAAGTCTATGTTAAACTCTATATCATCTAACGTACCTAGGACACAAGGTTCCTCTTCATGTCTGAAAGATAACTAGTTTCTTTAAAAAATAGAACATTCCATTTTCTAGTAACAATTTTATGGTACATATTCCTCTTACTTAACAAGTAAATTTATTTTCCATTATGAATTGCCCCACAGCTGTCTTTTAAAACTCAAGAAAACAGTTTTCATTTGGGCACATATGGAAAGAACAAGCCGATTCAAGATCCATTCATCACTTAGTTGTTTTTCCTATATTAATAAGGACAAATCCAGTATCAGACTTAGGTTTATTATATACTAAAGCATTACTCCCATCATCAAACTTCTTCTCTTTTAAATCATTTTTCTTCTTAAAATAATCTTTAGCAAAATGACTCAATTTTCCATAGTAATAACACTTCTTACCATTAGCCTGATTTTTGGACTTATCACTAAATCTATTTTTATTCTCAATAAAAGACTTAGAATGATAATTTTATTTAGCAAAACATTTCCCTTTTACCAATAAATTGTCTCCATTTTGACTATTACTTGAATCAGTTTTCATCTCTAGAGTCTTATTTCTTGAAGAAGTTATTATCACATCAGTAGTAAGTTCTTCCCTACATACTCTAGATCAACCTTGATGTCTCTATATATGTTACTAATTGAGTTTAACAAGACTACAATCATCTGATCTTTTGAAAGTTTTTCATCAAGTTGGTCAAGTCTTTGGTAAATTTGTAAATCTATTTAAATTTTCATCAAAATCAATTGAGTGATCCATTTTGAATATAAGAATTGTTTCAATAAGAAACACTTATTTGGAGTAATTTTTGTCACATATTTTGCATGTAATTTGGTCCACAATTCAGAAGCAATTTTTGTTTCACCAATACTTCTTATCACATTTTCAAATAAGTACAAGAAAATAGTACTCCAAGCAACTTTTTCAAATTCAATTTTCTTCGCAGAAAGTAAATCAGCGGGCCAGCTATCATCTAAAGCCTTAAGACATCTCACTTACATTAAAATAGCCTTCATTTTTTTACTACACATATTGAAATCTATTTATCCATCAAATTGACTACAAACTTAGCAGAAATCATGTTATAGTCAAGTATGACTCACAAATTGAAGATAGCTTCACAAATATGTAAAGAACAGTAAGAGTACACATAAATGACACTTAAAAAATCACAGTACATATTTAAATATACTTGTCAAGACTCAAAAGAGAACATGATAACAGAGATCACAAGACTATGTTTCACAGATTCCTCATGCAAGGTCCTGTAAGTGCACATACATACTTAATTTATCTCAGATTCTCAAGGCTTCGTAGGAGTCTTTAGACAAAGATTAATCTTAAGGGAGTTTAATGTGTAAAGTAAATCAAGGGAAAATTCAAGAAACCCTAAGTTTTGAAAGATGAACTTTACAAAAGTTTAGAAAGATCTCACCAACAAGTTTAAAACTGGATTTCATGCAATTTTACTTGACAGCAATTCTAAAGATTTAAATCTGTTACAGATCAATCGGTTTTTCCTATATCAAGGTATCTTATTCCTCAATAATGGTTCTGATACCACTGTAAGGTCAGAAAAATACAATATTAAATCGAGAAATAGAGATACAATGATCTTTTCAGAAAATAAAGTGCAGAAAATTAAAGAAAACACAAGTGATTTCTTTCGGCCTAAGTCCCAGAGGTTCGGCGACCACTTCTAACATCTACATCCCTCGTTGAGCATCCAATAGATTGAATTTGTGCTCAGTTCCACTATATAGCTCAAAATGGCAACAATGGTTACAAAATGTTCAGCCAAATCACTGAGTACAGAAAAGAACACTTATCTCTCTATCTACAACAGTTGATCCACAAGATTCACAAAAAATCTATTCAAAACCTCAAAAACAGCAACATGAAAGAACACAAACTTTCTCATAGATATTCACTCAGAATATCACTACACAGATACTAGCTATTACAGATCAACAATCTCAAATCAGTAATTTGAGAAGAAACAGAAGAGAGAACCAGAACCTGATAATCCCCTTCAAACGACGTAACCAGAGATAAAAAGGATGAAACCCTTGCAGACGAATGCCAAACGAAAAGGCATATAAGATTAGAAGTCTCCAGAAACTGATTCAACGGTGCAGATCAAAACACATGTTGCAATCCGGTTAAAGTGCATTTTAATAAAGTTGCAATACCCAAAAACACAATTTCACAAATTATGGAAGCGTCATTCGAACCGGGTTTGGATCCCACACATGTCAATTGAGTTAATCAGGTAGAGTGACTACTAACTTGTTAATTGTTGTTTGCTCTTGCTTACAAATGAGAAATAAAGATGCCGATGAAGACGGTAAGGAAGCTGGATATAAAAGAGTTGTCAACATTTCTATACAAAATTTCTTTAGCATAAAGGTGGGGGTTAGCTGGGCTATATTGCCAAAGAAACCTTGGGGCAATTATGAAAGGGATAATTAGGCCCATTACTCTAAAAAAAATTAATTAATTAATTAGATTAATAAAAAAAAAAAAACTTCCAAAACCATATTAAATACGTTAATGAAACCTACCAAATTACCTAATTCAGTTTCTCCACCATCTCTGCCTCCCTCACTTTAACACACACACACGTATACCAGCATTTATATATACAAACACAGAGAGACTTGAATTTATAGTTCATAAAGGGATCGATTTTATCAAATGAAGACTTTGAAATTTTTTTCTGAGAAATGGAACTAAGAGCAAGAGCATCCCGAAAAAATTATACTTGCAGGTAAATAAGTAGTGATTCACGTATCCAATGTTGTGGTTGCCGCCATCAATCTCTACACTTATATTACTCTTGGCTTCCCTCCCTCGGTTTTGAATTTCTTACCTTCCACCATTGATTTTGATAGTGACGTTCTGCAATTCATATTGGATTTTGATAGTGAGAATATTTTATGAATTTTAGCAGCTGGATTTTGTGTGGATACAGTTTTTTTATTCGTATTTTATTGTGATTAATTTGATTATTTTATTTGGAATTTATTATTCCTTTATGCTTTCTAGCAATTGAGTTTTGTGTATACATTTTTTGTTTTTAAATATTTGGATATTGAATATTTTATTTGCAAATTATCTTCCCTTAATGAATTGTGGCTACTTGGGGTTTAATAAATTCTAGCAATTGGGTTTGCGAATCTTTTGTTTCTTTTTTACATTAAAGATATTTTTTATTGGAGGCATTTCATTGAAGCTTTAAAAGACGATATCGAGATAGTTGAATCTTTGCCATTAGACTATGTCAAATTGAAACCCCTTAATAAGGAACCTGTCTCTTGGTCCAAGGTTTGAAGATAATAAGAGTTGCCATATGTGACTAGTTACATTAGTTGTAGTTGACTTGGAATTAATTTTGATGCTTTATTTCTGTTCTTTATTTGTTCGTTCCTTGTGGATCTACTAACTTTCTATTTTACTAGGTATGAGAAAGACATGCTTGCATTCACCAGTTGCATCAACAATTTGACTGTAGTCGAGGCTAGGGAACTCAGTGTTATGAGGTATAGTGATAAGCGTCGGAAAGAAAAAGAGA
>CAIGRB010089491.1:2452-56927 GCA_903798255.1 Fraxinus quadrangulata | reverse complement strand
AGGCCATTTATGAAAGTCCCCCTACAAATTCACCGTCTCAATGTGTCTCTCTTTGAGCCATTTGAAGAGAGACGATCGCAAATCAAAAGAGGCGCAGCCAAAGTCCGAACACATCTATCCCACTCTCCTCCAAGAGAACTTCCAAAAGAAAGGGTATTATCTGACTCTGTATTTCACTTTTTTTCTTATAAAATTTATGATAATTCGAATCTATTTTATTTTTTTGATGATTTTCTTTAATGGATTTGTGTTTTGTTGGAAGTTTTCAACAAAATCTTCTGAGTTTTAATTTAGGAATTTACAATTTAGATTTGAGGATTTGGAGATAGATTTAGCGATGTGCGTTATACTCTTGAATTGGGGATTTCTCAGTACAATCGATGGAGCCTTTTCGAATATATAACCGAGAAGCAACTGAGAAGTAGCTCCTGAGATAGAGAACTTACTAACAAGGTTTGTCAAATTTGAGTAACAAAATGGTAAATTTTATTGTTAGACTGCTTTCTTTTGGTTATCTATTAATCAGTTGTTTGGCCTTTTACTTAATTGTGGTTCGTTTGTGCTTTATGGTTGGCTCAAAATATATCTAACAAATTTGTATCTTTCTTTTAATCATTGTTTATTTTGTTGATATGTTTTCTTAGGGAGAAAAGTAAATAAGTCAACTGGAAAATGAATTTGAGAATGTTGGATGGATCAGTTTGCCCAAGTTTTCTTGGTTATGTGTTTCTTAATTTTTGTAGTTAATGCTTTATATGTTTTCTAAACTTAAACCAGATGGGGAAAAAGGGAATGATTATTACATACAAGAAAAATGTAGGGAAGTAAATTAACTTTTAAAACTTATTAATCCTACTACTTGTAAATAAATATAATTTACAAAATATAAAGAAATAAATCAACACGACCATCCTCCGTAGAATTCTGGAACTTTAATTTCCTTCCTGAAATGTTCTTGCTTCTAGTTCAGTTAGAAGCTTGATTTTGCAATGGCATATACGTATCTGATGGCATCTGAGTAACTGATTGTCTAGTTTAAATGTAATTGCATTTTCTATCCAACTTGGTGGGGCCTTGTATATGCCTTACTTCTATCTATCAGAAAACAAGTTGTATACTATTAAAACTAGTCTCTTTATGTTAATGTAGGGCTTTATAAATATCTGATAAGGATGCGTGGATATCATTACTAAAACAAAATAGCCAAGGGGAAAGGGAATAGCTCAAGAGTATAGAAAGTGGTAGAAATTTCAAACTTTTGAAATAAAAATTTTGATTTTATTGAAATTGAATTGAAAAATTACAATACTGAAAATTTACAATTATTGAAAGATAACAAGAAATTCTGAGAATGAAGAAAACTTTAAAAATACAAGGATAATTCTAAAGCTTTCTTGAAGATGTTTAATCCCCCTCGTAAACACACTTCCATGCCTTCAGGCTTCTTCTCATTTTATAGTTGAAGCTCCGGACTTGAAATTATATTGAATTGTATTGAAAAATCTTTGAAGGACGATTTGGGACGATTTAAGAAGGTCAAATATCTGTCATTTCTTTGTCTCTGTGTACCATTTGAATGCCTTGTCCTTCTCTTCCGGCTTTTTGAATTATTGAATCTACTTTATTAAAACTACTTTATTGGAAAGAAAGATTTATAATTGGTTTTGCGAAACTCAAAATTTGATATCAAGTCAGAAATATTTCTGACATATTCAAATTAAAGAAGAAAATAGATACAAAACAACGTTCAATGTTCCTTTTGGCCAATATGAATGGAACGTCATGTCATTCGATCTAAAAAATGCTCATTCTGAATTTCAAAAAATTACGAATGATATATTCAATTATTTTCAAAATTTTATTATTGTTTATATTGATAATGTTCTAATATTTTTTGAAAGTATAGAACAACATTTCAAATATATCAATACATTCATTCATACTAAAAAGATATTTTTATGTTAAACAAGCATTAGGTTCCTAAGACATAACATTCATTTAGGAACCATTACTCCTATTCAAAGAAGTCTTGATTTCACCGATAAATTTCCCGATGATATCTTAGAAAAATCAAGTTTGCAGCAATTTTTAGGCTGTGTCAATTATGTAGGTGATTTTATGAAAGAGATAAGGATCCTATGTACTTTTTTCAAAAAAATTACAAAAGAATCCGGTTCCATGGAGTTATGAGCAGACTTTAGCTGTACAAAAAGTTAAAAGTGCTGTCAAAAGTATACCATGTCTATCAATACTTGACCCCACTGCTTCAATTATTATTGAAATCGATTCGTCTTATATTGGTTTGGTGGTGTCTTAAAGCAGATTCCAAAAGAATCTTGTCAAGAATAGTTAGTTAGATTCTATTATGGAGTATGAACTGGTCCTCAAAAAAATTATTCAACCATAAAAAGAGAAATTTTATCAATTGTTTTATGTATTTCAAAATTTCAATATGATTTAACTAACAAAAAGTTTGTTTTAAAAATAGACCGTAAAGCTTTAAAGGGCGTCTTGCAAAAAGACGTAAAAAACTTTGTTTTAAAGCAAATTTTTGCAAGATGGCAAGCCATTTTATCTTGCTTTGATTTTGAAATTCTATATATACAAGAAAAATCAAATTTTTTTTTTGCAAACTTCTTAACAAGAGAATTCTTGCATAACAAAGAGAGAAAATTAAAAGAAATTGATTCTTCTTCTTCGAATAGAAAACAAGAAAAAGTCTCCAATCCCCATTTTTTCAATAGAAAACTATATTCAAAATTCATTTCACGGTTAAAAAAAAATGAAGGACATAGTTCTTCAACNAAAAAAAAAAAAAAAAAAAAAACACTTTCAAGATTCCCATTTTTGCAAACAAATTAGGGTAAAAAGACCTCTGAAGAAAAAACCTCACAGTTTAAAAAGGTCCTTCAAATTGGATCTGGAAAATTATCAGATGTCAATCCTTCTCCATTTTTTCATTATTTCACCAAATCTATTCAAATACCCATTTTTGAAATGGAAATATCTTTGGATCCATAGATATTCTTCTCTTGGAGAATGTCTTCAAAACCTTTTCCCAACAAATTTCCAATTCATGCCAAAAAAAAATAAAAAAACTAGAGTTTATTATGAAGCCATACTTATCAAATCAGGATCGGCTATAATAACTTACACCTAAAATCCTCAAAAGAAAAATCACATTGATTTTTTCAAAATCTCAATTCAAAGGGTATTGTCATTTGAAGACTGGGGACAAGCCCCATGTAAAGAAAAAAGAATGCGTCTTTCAAAAGAAGATTTATTCGAATCTCTTTTCAATTATTTTGATTATCAAGATGCCCGATTTAATTTTTTTTTTATTTTAGACCAGTAACACATTCTTGGTTCATTTTTTTTAATCAAAATTGTACTTCAAATTTTACAAAATGGTTTCAAAACTGGTTCAAACATTTTGGACTTGACGAAACGGTCTTATCCAGTCTTACTCATCAAGAGTTCGAGCATTTCAAAAAAGAGGCAAAAACCTTTTTAAAACCTCAAGAAAACATTTTGTTTCATTTTGCTCACAATCTCAAAGTCTTGTGGATACTTTGTTAGGACAATCAAATTATTTAAAATATCAGCTCTAAATACAATGTTAAAAGACTTGTTCGGATACTTAAAATAAAATACTGGTCAAAGTTTCACGAAATCAATTGCTGCCCTAAAGTATTGAATTCATGGATTCAAGAGCAAAGAAATGCATGTATCTCAAAGTTATATATATAAAAAAAAGGAACTTGATAGATACACTGACTTTTTAGTAGAAAAATCAAGGCTTATGACTATGTTCAATCAATGTAAGACTCCGGAAGAATTGCAAGCTTATTCGGAGAAATTGCTTCTTTAGTTGAAGTCTCCTTAAAAAGATCAGATTCAAATGAGGATCATTATCCACAATTAGGATCAGAAGGCTATGAAGAAAGCAATGAAGATATGTGCTTTGGACTAGACAATATTGAGGAACTAATTGAAGAAGAAACTTAAAGAATTCAACTTCAAAATGACTGTATGAATTCAGTTATTTGGATGAATATCGAAATTATCGGGTTCAAAAATCAAGAATTGTGCTTTTTCAAATGTGTTTGCCATCGCAAAAGCTCTTCCTACCAACTCTACCAATGCTCAAGTTTAGACAAAAAATTTCATTAAAGTAGCTTTAATAAAGTGGATTCACTAATTCAAAAACTCGAGAGGAAATGACAGAGAGCATTCAAATGGGCAGACAAAGACAAAGAAATGACAAATATTTGTGCTTCCTAAATCATTTTTCAAAGATTCTTCAATACAATTCAATATAATTTCAAGTCTGAAACTTCAACTATAAAAGGAGAAGATGCCTGAAGACATGAAAGTGTGTTTCAGCAGGAGATTGAACATTTTCAAGAAAGTTTTAGAATTATTCTTGTATTTCTGAAGTTTTCTTCATTATCAAAATTTCTTGTTATCTTTCAATAATTGTAACTTTCAATATTATAATTTTTGAATTCAATTTCAATAAAATCAAAATTTTTATTTCAAAAGTTTGAAATTTCTACCACTCTATATACTCGTGTGTGCGCACGCGCCAAGGGAAGGTGGAAAACACAAAGGCAGCTGACATTCAAATAACCGTTTTTTTCCTTTTTGCCTTTTTTTCCTTTTTGATATTGGTAATATGTACATAAATTCTTTGTGACGTTTTGCTATGTTCATACCACATGCTCAGCTATGCAGTTTTGTTTCCGTACTTGGCATTTTTAAGCACTTCACTGATTATTTTTTTCTTTGCTTAGACGTAAAATCCTGGTTAATTGGAATGGCTTTCCCGAACCGGTGAAACTTGCTGCATCTTTTCTTATTGTTATGCGTGGGAGACAAGAACTTTAAGTATGTTCATAAGTTATCTATGTCAAGAGAAATGGATAAAATATATCCGTGGATGTCTGTTTGGATTGGAATTTGTTATGTTTCATATCGGAAATAACAGAAGCTCATTGCTAACCAACGATGAACTTAATTTGTAGGCATTCTGCGATGAAATTTTTGTCGCTAATGTTGTTTCTAATTAGCTATGGAAATAGTCGTTAAACACCAACAATTTTTTTAGTAACAAATTTATCGACGGCCTAAGAATTAGCGGGAGGGTTTCACTATCGAATTTGCCGACCGATCGATTCTGTCGATAAAGATCGTTATTTACGGAATTTAAGGCATATGTTTACGAAAATATATTTCGAATTAAAATCACTGTAAGTGTATGGTTCGTTGATAAGTAATAAAATTGATTTTTTTTAATTTGAGTATCGTTCCATGGGGATTGATTAGTTTAATTTTAATTATTGCGATCTTAATCGAAACAGGAGTAATATGATGTATTTATTTGTGACAAAATTATGAATAAATTAATCTACTTATGCAATTATGAGTAAATTAACTAAACTAAATGTAAATTATTTTAAATGCGGATTAATGTGTTCAATAAATAACAAACGTGCTAGGATCTCAAATTTTCATGCAATAATTAGTTTTATTTATTAACAAAATGATTGAATTTTGACGAATTAATATTCATATTTTATTTAACAATCTCTCTCGAGTAATGTTATATCTATTTTTATATATGACTCAATTATATTTCTATGATGGATGCGTACATATAAAAGTGGATGAATTCTTATGAACACTTAAAGATTCACATAGAGCATATCAGTATATTTCTATTCCCTATCGGACCCTATGACAATTTATATATGTCGAACTTGTTTTCCTTCTTTCGAATGTATAAAATAGGCCATCAAATTCATACAACTACCGTGCACAATAATTGTGAAGAAAAGAAAATCATATAAATTATTAATTATTCAAAAAGATGTTTTTAATGTCAAATATATAAAATTAAAAACCCGTATTACATGGTTCATCGTTTTTCTAATACAAAAATAAAAATAAATAAAAATAAAAATAAAAAACTAGTCTTAGCATGTTATGAATAAGAAAACAAAAGATATAATGAAAAATCGACATCACTCGATTAATCTTGAATTGAATCTTCATGTTCTTGGAGTCGATCTTCACGTTCTTGCCTCCTAAAAGCGTGGAATATATAATTTTTAGGTCAAAAGGAGGTCTCCCACCCTGTTCTGGTCGAGTTTGATATATATAGGATGTCTAAAATCTTGTTACTAAAGTAGAGTTTCAGTTAAAAAAGAAACAAAATCTCGCCAAAAGTTTGTATTATACGACTGCATAGTACATTTATAAGAGGTCGCATAGAAGGACGTCCAACTATCAATTTTGGTCATAAAATGCATAATGCGGTGGCATTAAATTAGATCTATGTAGCTGCATAAGTATACGTTTTTTCCACTGGACAACTTTTAGTATTTTGGTCATATTTTTTTCTCCCGATATTTAATTGAGGTGATTCAAAATGCGTTGGAATGATAACTCGAAGGGCTACAAATCTTCCGGATGTTCGAACATTTCCTATGCCAAAAATGGGTCTGAAATTGAGACTGAAAATCTGAAGCATAACTATTTCGGCTGAAAGTTGATATGTGATAGTATTTGGACTATATTTCATCCCTTTGGCTTCTTTTCTCATCTAATTGATATCTAACACTCTCAAATCTTCATCGCGAGATTTGACGTAACTTTTAAGTTTTTGCATTTCAGTTCCCAAACTTTGTATTTGATACAATTAAACTATTTTTGCTATCTTTGCATTATTTTCTCTAATTCTTCATCAAACATTGAGTTTTACCTACAAAATGAAATATAACACAAGTTAGATAGTATTTTATCCAAAGAACAGTAAAATATTACCATTAGGAGCTCGAATAAGTGTAGAAATTACACTTATTAACATCAGCATCAGGATTGAAATCATAATATCAAACTATGCACAACTTCAAAGTCATAATATAGAAATTAAAATCTATTTTTCTAATGTAAAATCGATGTGTGTGTGTGTGAAGAATGAAGTATAGCATTATGAATTCATAAGTTGTTTCAATTTTCGACCATCAATCGTCAAATATGTTCTTTCATTACTCGTAAGATTCACACCCCCCAAATTTATTCTTTTCATTCTTTTCAAGTGTGTGACCTAAGGTTGAATTTTTATACTATTCTCACATCTCTAGTTTAGGTAGATCTTACTAATTACAAGTCAATATGTCAATAAATAAGGATTCTCCACTAAATTTGATTGCTTTAACCTCTAGGATATAACTAGACTAACAATATCCTATCAAAAGTCAAATTTTTTTAAACAAGTGTTTGGGACATAACCAGAGTATTTGGTGCTTCTTCTGTTTCATGCACCTTTTTTTTTCTTAATTTGTAGGATTCGCTCCTTTAAGTTTATTAAATAACCTATGTAATAAGTTTTAGACCGATGACTCTCAAGTCAGTTGACTTTAGGGCAACAGATTTAAACACCTTTACATGCTTAATAACTCGAGTCATAAAGGCTACGAAGAGAAATTTTCAAATAATTTTTTTTATACTTGATTAGTGCAATGTCCCTTATTAAACACCTATGCAAATGATAATATAAACACTAGCAGAGAGACAAGCGGAAAGATATCGCATCAGGAGAGGTAGCTTTTAGCTTTGAACCTACCTTAATGAAATACTATCAGATTTACTTGGCTAACTAGTGAACATGACGTCTTGAATCATTTAGCTGTTGATGTAAACTAAGACACAGTATTCACACAATGTCTTTCCTAAACCGTTTATGTTCTCACGATTGTGTTTATTTTTGCCTTGAAATACTCTTGAATTTTATAAGTGTCAAAGAAGATTTTAGCCTAAACAATTATCATAGAAGCGGGTCCACTTCACACTTTTGAGAGTATTCTGTCATACTTCACTTGACTTAATGAAGCGTAACTTAATCTTTTTAACATTCTGCAGAAAGCACCCTGATTATCATAGGAATAAGTTGGAATTATTTTCATAACTTAGTTTTATTGAACCAACATCTTGGGATATCCAGTCAACAAGGTTGTGTTACTATTATAAAGACTCTTACGTAGTATGCTTTAATCACATTTCCTTCGATAGACAATATATTTGATCTCTCGATAAGCCTTTTGTAAGTAGACGGTTTTCTTTGATTTCACATAATAAATGGAAATAATGTCATCCGAGATCAATTGCTTAATAGTATTGTATCTATGACGTATGTATCTAGATTTATCATTACAAATGACTCTGTATCTCAATAAATATAGCTAGCAATTACAATTGATTTGTTTAGTAGATACAAAATTGTCACCTACTAAGAAATCCTCTTATGAAGCCACATGCTTTTTCACTAGTTTTAACAAAAGTTATATTGTCTTCCAATATGGTTGAAGGATTTCTAACATATCATTGCACTAGTCAAACATATTTACTAGTGGATTTCAAATCATGGGTATACAATTTACAATTTATGAACATTCTTCAAATGTTCCGACAATCATTATTGCATATCCAATACAAATAAAATAATCGATTTCATCTCATTTATTCACTTTGACTTAGAGTGCATTACGTTTGTGAACCATCCTTGTACTTCTAAAATTAGTATAATGACTTTCTACCTTTTCACCTTCATAGATTTTTTTCTACGATTTATAAGGTACAGCTTGAAAAATAAGTTACCTCTACAATTCCTTAATTAGGAATACGTGTACAACTAGTGATGTTGCATTCACTAGTTTTGAACTGTTCATATAATTTCGCAAGAATTAATGATAACCTCAACAATTCTGGGTTACTCTTGAATTTAGAGTTCATTAACTCTTTTAAAGTTCAATTCATCTATCAAGTAGACAATATCCACTATATATTCCGTCTTAAGTCATATGAAATGATTATGAATGACAATGCTTCGTGAAAGTCCATCCAATTTCATAATTAGGGTTGCCAACTAACAAATAACACAAATGAAAGCACTTTCATTCCAAATTGTATCCCATAATGTACTCCAATCAACTATCTTTAATTAGATCATATACAATTTGATCAAGGTCAACACATAGACCCAAACACTATTTAGGAGTTGTAAACCAACTATGCTTTCAAGATATGCATTAATATACACCAATTTTGGATATTGAAGCCAACATAGGCGCACATAACTATACACATTTTAGTATAATATGTTACAAAATGTAAGAAGACTAATACAAAATGTAAGAAGACTAAGCATCTTGATGCACAAGAATTGCAACTTCTCCGAACGTTTGCAACTTATCAATTTTGTGACATTTCACGAGATAGTGCCATATGTAATATTTCATTTTAAACAATAAGGAACCTATTAACCTTATTTACTTATATTCCAACACAAAGGAATATTAAGAAGTAAACTGCCTTCGAAGAAAGTTCATATACTTTCAACAACTAGTTGGTATCCTTTCAAATATTAAGAGTAGTTTTTCTCCTTTTCTATCCATTCTTTGTTTGACTAGAAGTAGTCCCAACGATATCCATTTCAACACAATCAAAGTGAAGAAATAATGTATACGCTTTTTCCAAATATTTATACATTCATTGCATAAGTTTATTTCATCTATAGTAAACATATATTATGACTAGAAATGTCAATGTCTCGTGGAAATCCATGTACTTCCATATTATACAAGACAAGCACCTATGTATTGACAAGTTACCATTCGATAGACTCACCACCAAAATAGATTTGAAAACATGTTTAGACAATGAAGAGGCATCACCATAAAACTGCCTTAAAAAGCCACACATGTACTTTCAATTCCAAATCCTCAATCAATTAACAAAACGTGAAATCAATTGTTTTATGAAAAGCCATGCTTGAATAAAAGGACACAAGGTATACACATAGTTTGATAAAAGAAAATATATAGCACAATTGGTTGATGCACAAAATTCATAGAGAAACTAATAAGACTTCTCAAAAATCATGCACTATCAACTACATTAAGCACATTGCATGCATCGGTTCATGAATATCAATTGAATTATGAACAAATGAATTCAGTTTCATAACTAATCATCACATAATCTCATGAAACCTCATGTAAATAACAATGTACCGTGATCCTTTTTATAGTGGTTATCTTTTTTTTCCAAATAGTAATACTTTTTAAACAACATATGAAAGTTCATCTACTTTCACATAAATCATTGGAATCAAATCCATTACATTTCCTTCATACTTTTAGTTTGACCAAATTCATCATATTTGCATTCCAAATATGCGTCGGCCTCAACGGCTTTCCATGTGAAAGCCAATTTTAAACAGAAAATAAAATAAACGAAACAAAAAATTTATCTTACTATAGTTGGGGAAATTTCATACCAAAACATGCATGAATTATATTTTATGATGTGCCTTTTCATAAGTATGAAATCAAACATAATTTCAACTTAACGGGAATACGTGAAGATGAAATGAGAAGTGATTCTTCAATTCAAGCATTTCAATTTTTCAATTCAAGATTTTCCTCAAATCGAAATAAAAGTTAGCATTTCCACTAAATCGAAATAAAGTTAAAAGACTTTAATACTAGAAAGGATGAAATGCAAATCAAATGATTTGGTAGAGGTAAAAACTCTTTCTCCTTAAGATGAATCTGCCCCGCAATGACACTAAAGGTTTTTCGCCAATCATCTTTCAAGATATAACGACTACATCCCGCAATAGGAGTACTCCAAATTATGTAGACCAACGAAATTGAAACGAAATTCTCCCTATCAGACCATGATTTTTGATGCAAGATAAACTACTGTGATCAGTGTTTTGATGCAAAACAAATAATGAATATGATATAGAATGATTATGAAACAACAAAGGTGTTTAATTAAGAATGATGAGGGGTTGTGGCCAGAGAGACGCCCCAAAACTCGATATTTTTTCATGAAGGGACGCAGTCCTTCACTCCACTTGCTAGCCGCCCACTTTGTCGCTTGAGCGCTCAAGGCAAAGACCTAGCGCTCACTTGGCAACAAGATGTCGCTCGAGCACCAGTTTTATATGCTGAATTCTCGATTTCCTCCTTTGTATAAAAATTTTCATTCATCCAAAATTGATTTTGAGATTTCAATTATATTACTATTATCTACTCGACAAGTAGAATACGTTAGTCTATTCACTTTCGTGATTTGACTATTGGAACCTATCCGAATACTGATTGAATTTGATACAAAATCAACTTAATGAAATTTAGTTTTTACTTCACCAAATTTTCAGTTTACTTGACCAAATTCCAACAATTTAAAATCATACACAAGCAAAATTTGGATGCCGCATACAGATTTTGTTCATAAATACCATATGTTTAGAATATTTAATTGATTATTATGGTCATGAAAAGTCACTGCACCATGCACCTTTGACTTATAAATATATAGTAAAAAAATAAATAAATAAATTGCAATGACTAATCACTATGAATCCAAATATACTTTTACCTTTGTGCAAATAATACGTGGTTGACTATGATTTTATTACAGTACGTGAAACTTTTTCGCGTATGAAACTAATGGCACATGTTTAGGTTTAGTCTCAATGAAAAAGGAAAATGGAGCACCTAATAATACATCTTCACATATCAAGAACTACGAAATCACCACTTTCCTCTTGAGTGATGGAGGGATTTTACCATTTGATCCTTTTTTTCATGTTTTTTCTGGAGATTTAGAGAAATGTACAACCAGTACGAATTCCTTAATAAATCCTTCCCAAAAGGAAGAGCACGAAATTATTTTTTCTTATTGCACAGACAAGGAGATTGGATCTAACCATAAGAAAAATGCTTTGTATAAATAATTTCTTGGTCTTCGACACCTCAATCATCATGAAAACCCTCGATTAGTGCAATGAGATTTGTCTATTTATCTATCTCTTGACTCAAAATGAGATCAGGTCTGAAAAAGAATCTTAGAGAGTCTAGGCTGAGGCCATGATGGTCTCTTAATGTCTTCATTATTCTTCTCATTAGAGTTATTTCACAAAGATTTATAGGGTAAGGAAGAAGGGAGAGCTCAGTACCACGAAGAGTTGTATTCTGCGTTCGAGAAGGATGAATCGCTCTAAAAAAAAGAATCTATTGATTTGCTTCCAATTGGTTGGATCGTAGGTGCGATGATTTACTTCACGAGCGAGGTTTTTAGTTCAAATCCATGATTAGCTAGCTACGTCAAGAAAAAAGAATAGAAAAAGGATTCGATTAATTCATGCATGCTCTACTTGACTCTGGGTATGTAGCAAAAAATTGGTACATAAGTAGCATAGACCATGTTAGACATTGTAAAGAAGACATCTAGAACTAGAGGCTCTATTAGTGGGAGTGAGAATGCAAATTTCAAGCTCTCTCTCTCTCTCTCTCTCTCTCTCTCTCTCTCTCTTGTTTATTACTTTTTTTCGTGCTATTATTTCTCTTTCTCCTACACATGTACATTAGAAATGAAATTTAAGTTATAGACACGACTCATTAGAATTTGGAGATAAAATTTGAAGTTTGACATCTTAAGTAGATATCAATACCACTTAAATTAAAAATCACCTATTTACATGTCACCTAGATAGCAATTCACATAATGCATTGGAGATGCTCTTATAATTTCTTTCAAAAGTTAAAATCCACTTATTTATCCAAGTGTATCATTCAAACTTTTGGATCATAAATTTTCATCAAATACATAACTTGTTTGTGCTTGTTTCTTGGAGACGCATGAACAAGTGTGTGCCCCATTGGACTGCATTTGTACATTGAGGTACAATCAGCATTATCTCCTACATTTAGGCTTCATTCTGGGCCTTTTTATGATATTGGAAACAACTGCCGAGGGGGAAATTTTTTCCATCAGACAGTTGATGGCGAATTTGTATCAGTTTCAGCTTCCACAAACCATCTATTAACACGTCTACGAGCAATGGATACCTGCAACGAAAAGACATTTGAATCATGTTACAGCATCATATCCATAGTTAGCAGTTCGATCTCCATACCAACTTATCAAATTATTTTAAAACAACTGCCAAAAATTGGAAGGGAAAACATATCGACGTTACCTGGTCATCCCAATCAGTTCTGAAAGTTAATATTAAGAGTATGATAGTTTGAACGAGCGTGCCAATTAACATTCCAATCCAAACACCCTATCTCAAACACAATCATAAAAAATAAAAATAAAATAATGGATCATAACATTAAAAACAATAAAAAATTCAAACCGGATGGTACATAAAAACGAAAGAAAACTATTTGGTTTTCATGAAGAACCAAGTGTTGGTCTTTATTGTTCTTTTACTTTTTCTGTGTGGCGTGGAGTATGGGGATCAGGGTTTGGAGGAACTATCAACAAGAATATGTCAAAGAGCATTTTAGATAGATTGAGCAGAATGATAAAAACTTACTTCAACTTGTAGTTTGATAACATAACCAAGCACAACTCCAACTGGAATTCCCATTATGTAATAGGTTCCTATGTTAACAAATGCTACTCTGCTCTGCTGTCCAGTCCCGATGGCAACACCTACCGTAGGAGGGAAAAATATTTGTCTCAAGTGCACATGACATTGAACTGAAGTTTCTCTTCCTAATGAGTAAATACAAATGATATAACAAACAACCAAACATAATCTTACCGGAAAGAACTGGCTGAACACTGTTCAAGAGTATGGAAAATGCCAGGAGAGGTGACAAATGAGCGACTGCCTTGGCCACATCTTGACTTTTTGTGAAAATATAAGCGAGATGTCCACGGAAGAACAGGAAAAATACAAATAGAACTAGTCCAATGGCTAATGATGTTAACACTGTCAAAATTATTGAAAACTTCGCGGCTTTAGAGTTCCCAATTCCAAGCTCATTTGAGACACGAACGCTAAAATATAGTAATTGAAGATACATCAAAGGTAGCTGGATTAATATGAAAGATAAAAAGCTTTTGTGGCTTTGTGGAAAATAAGGACAATTATAGTACCTTGCTGCAGCCAAGAAACCAAGAGAAATCATCATTTCCCAACCATTGATGTTAAGACTGAAAGAAGAGTACACTTTCATTCTTATATAATGCCAGGACGAGAAGGAAATTAATGAACGAGGAAAAAAGTTTACCATATTGAAAGAGCATCAATTGCAACCTCGGCATTTTTCAGATTTCCTGTCAAAAGAACCAGTATTGTGTTGTACCAGATTTCAAGACTGCCAAAGAAACCAAAGCTTTATGTTCAAAAATTGCATATTTGATGGCATAGAGAAGTAAATCCTAATCATTTCTCCTCCAAAATCCTTGATTTCTTTTAGGGAATAAACAAAAAAGGGATATAAAAACATGACATATATTGAATTCGCGGTAAGAAAAAAGATAAAACTTCCTGCATTGTACTGAAGAAGATTAATACTAAAAACACGACTCCACACCGGGCATTTCAGTCTAGGACCTCATGAACAGGATGAAAGGTATGTACGTTATGCCATGACAACATATTATTACTTTAGAGTATAAACAAATCATGTCCTTATGGAGCTACGTAGCATGCCTGAAGACCAATTAAATATGATTTGGGCAGGTATACTCAGAACTGTTCAATTAAATGAAATAAGCCTAACCAGAGCATTGCAGCGGACGATAAAGAAAACTTGATTATTGGCCAAAGATCCTTGGAAGCTAAAAATGAAAAACCTTTCCATGTTTCACGACATCCTCCAGAGAGAATAAATATTAGCTGACCCACATTAGGGATCCAGTATGCCAAAATAGTGGATACCATAGCCCCAGTAATCCCAAACTCGTACTTAACTGTTAAAAGCCATGAGAGAAAGATGTGGATTGATAGCGAAACTGCTGCCAAGTATGTAATAATCATGTTCTTACTCTGTGCCTGTAGGAACATTTGGCAGCTAAATGATATAACGAAGGAATATATCACAGGAATGAACCAGAGACCAATAGTTCTGGCCACTTCTGCAATGCTTTCTTCTTGGCCTAAATCTTTTAAAATGCGGTTTGCCCAAATAAATATTGGCGTAAGTAGAGTTGTGGTTACAACCAAAACAAGCCATGATCGTTGAAGATATATCCCAAGCATGTGATAGTGCTTTGCTCCATAGGCTTGTCCACATAGAGTTTCCAATCCACTGGCCATGCCCAACTGCAATATGAGATGATTTCATAATTCAGTATCTTGATAAAATTAAGTTGGATGGATACTTTGTTGAATTAAAAACTCAAAAAGAACTATTTTATTGATATAGAATCAATTATACAATTTTGGACACATACACCAAATGTCACTCAAAATGAAAACAATCACTCCACTAACGATTTTTCAGCAGCACACCTCTCTCTCCCTCTCTAACACTCACGTATGCGCGCGCGTACACACACATATATATATAGGTAATAAAGTCGGTGGTTGAAGCTTCTACTGTGGCGGTGGCTAGTTTCTAGATTCACGGCAGCAAACTTCTGGATATTTCTTCATGTGGCAGTGATAATTATTTATTTGGATGATTCTAGTTTCTTCCAGCAATTTATTTTCTATGGAGGTGGGTACCAAAAAATTCTGGTGACTTCTTTAAAAGGCGGTGCTGTATCTTCAATTCTCCCATTTAGCACCGACTCTTCATTTTAACTATTTTCTTTTTATAATCCCTAGTTATGCTTGCAACTCGTCGAATTTTGAAGCATTGAGTCCTTTCCTTAAAACATCCGCGACTTGTTGATATGCTTCAAGTGGATCTCCCCTTTAAGCACATTTTCTCTAACGAAGTGATAGTGCACTTCAATGTCCTTCGTTCTTGCGTGGCAAACTAGATTTTCTGCTATACGAATAGCTGATTGTCACAATATAATTGTGCATAACTTATTGGTTGATGTAAATCCTTCATTAATTGTGTTAGCCATGTACTCTCTTGCACTGCCATTGCCGATGCTCTATATTCTGCCTCTGTGGTTGACAAAGACACAATTGGTTGTCTCTTACTACACCATGAAACTGTAGTTGACACTAGGCTGAACATGTACCTAGTTGTTGATCTTTGTGTATCTCGACATCCAACATAGTCTATATCACAATAACCAACAACCTTGCAATCTTTATTTTTCTTATAAAAGAGTCCAGAATCAATTGTTCCTTTTACATACCTTAAGATCCGTCACACTACTTCAAAGTGTGGCTTCTTTTGTTTTTCCATAAAGCGGCTTGCTATCCCAACTACATATGCGATGTCGGTCGTGTCAGCGTCAAGTATATTAAGCTCCCCACCAGCTGTCGATACATGATTACATTATCCAAATCACTGCCTTCATCTATACATAGCTTGGAGTTAATCTCGATTTGTGTCAATATTGGTTTGCAATCGTTCATACTAAACTTCTGTAAGAGATCTCTGACATATTTATTCTAGCACAAGAATAACCCTTCTTTTGTTCTTTCCATCTCAAGTCCCAGAAAATGATTTCTCTCCAAGCTCTTTCATTTGAAATCTCACTAATAGATTTCTTCTGATTCGTTGGACTTTATTTTCGTCATCTCCAGTGATGATGAGATCATCCACATACACTAACATTATTGTTAGTTTTCACTTTGTACTTTGATGAATAAGTTGGTGCTACTGAGTTTTTGCTTTGAACTAAGAATTCGTCTATTTTACCATACCATGCTTTTGATGCCTGCTTTAATTCATAGAGAGTCTTCTTTCGCTTGCAAATATATCCTGGCTTTTCTTTATTCTCGAATCCCTTTGGTTGCTCCATGTATATGTCTCGATCAAGTTCTCCTGGATAAATGCATTTTTCACATCCATATGCCATAGCTTCCAAGACATACTTGCTATTAATGTTATTAGTACTCGTACTGTAGTGATCTTTGCTACTGAACTAAACGTCTCATCATAGTCTAGACCATATTGCTGCGAAAATTCACGAGCTACTAGTTGAGCTTCGTATCTTTCGATTGATCCGTCTGGACGCCTTTATACTTTGTATACCCATTTGTAAGATATAAGCTTTACTCCATTAGGTATTGGCATCAAATCTTAAGTCTCATTTTGCTTCAGAGCCATGAACTCCTCTTCCATTGCCTTTCTCCACTCCTTGTGGTGAACTGCTTCTTCAAAGGTCTCTGGCTCTTTGGTACTGTCATCTTCTTCTACTGCTACGTTAGCATACTTGGGGTTTGATTTTCTCTATCTAGTTGATTTTCTTAGCTATGGTTGTGGGCTTGTTCTTACCTCAACCTCCTCTTGTTGTCTTGGTTCTATCTCTTCTGGTGTTGTCTGTTATAGCCCAAGAATAACTAACCAATATGGGAGTGAATTGGTTTTTAAAACTTTTTCAAAAAATTAATCTTAAATCAAACACGTAATAATGAAATATTCAAATAATAAGCACAAACATAAAAACAATAAGTAGATAGATAGATTATGCAAACGATATAATTATGGATGTTCGATTCAACGCAATGATCTACATCCTTCGTTACCAAGCTTTTCGGCACGAGCAATACCAATTTCACTATGTTGATTGTGGTGCAATCTAATCCTTTATAATGCTTCTGGTAACTTACAAATAAGGAGCACCGATCCTTATACAACGTTGAGCTTTACGTGATCTCAATATGTTCAACAAGTTTTTTAAAAAGTTAGTTTTACAAATGAAACTTCTCTCTTAATAAATGATATGATCACAATTAAGTACCAAGAGAGAAATAGACTAACACTTTAATAGATAGTAATGAATGAATCTCAAGTATTATGTATGAAAAGCTTTGATGTGTAGAATGATTTTCAAAAATTAATTTGATCAAAAGTTTTTCAAAGCTAAAATGATTTGATAATAATATATGAAATGAGAAATCAATAAAATTTTGGTCAAAAATATCTCACTTGAAAGCTCTTAAATATTGTAATGAATGGCAAGTGAGTTGGTACTTATAGCAATTGAAAAATATCAAAAACTTTGTCGAACTGGATGATCATTCGGTCGTTTGGTACTGTTTTGGATGACTGATTTAGCATTTGCTCATCAGAATGGTCAAAAAAATCGACCATTGCGGATGAACTGGATGTCCAGTTCACCATTTGGACGTCCGGATGGACTGTAATTTTTGGGCTCCTCTCGTTTGATTATTTGAAGCAATGTAGGCTTATAAATAACGTTTTTACTTGATTTTTCAAAGTAAGTGATGCTAGTAGGTTTGAAAATTAAATTGAAATTCTTACATTTGAAAAATAAATTTCGTGCAAACTTTTTACGAAATAGATTTTTCTCGTACATAAAAACTCGTTACTTGAGCTTCTAATGAGTCATTGCTAAGGATTAAAGTATTTTACCTTTACAAATGAGCTCAAACATCTAGTTTTAATATCTTCAATTGATTTGGCACGAGTGCTCATTTGTTGCTAGAATTTCAATTGGCATAAGTGCTCGATTTGTCTTCGATTGTGAATGCTTGAATTTATCTTGAGTTTTCTTGATCGTCAACTGCAAGTCCTTTGATAGCAATTATTTTGTTTCCAATTTGATCAACATGTAATAATGAAGACTCGAATAAAATGCTTGAGATAAATCTACTTTGTTTGTCAAAGGAAAAGAATACGAAGTGGGAAATTCATGAATTGAAAAAAACTACAAGAAAAAATGATAGCATGAGATATCCAAATGAAAACGCATAATATCCAAAAACATTCAAGAAACATCTAACATTAAACAAAGAACATAGGAGAAATCCAAAGTATAAGAAATTATTCATCGTAAGGCTAATAAAACAATATCCATTGAGATCTATGACTACGACTCTAGAGGAAGGAAGTGGGCATAGAATTGGGCGTAGAAGGCATTATGTTGAGCTTGCATCATCGTCTGCTATTATTGAATGGCTTCCTGTTAAGTGAATAAAAGCATTTTCTCGAGCCTGTATAACTCGGGTGATTAAGCATGTAAGGGTGATTTAAAATCTGGTGCATCATTTGACTTGGGAGTCATCGGCCTAAATCTCGTTACATGGGTTATATAGAAAACAAATGAGAAGACGTTCGAAAAAAAATGCACTACATTGATTAGGTCCCAGACATTTGGTTGATAGAACTATATTTTTGATGAGAGGCAAGTAACTTAGTTCAGTTTTAAAAGTTAAAGCACTAAAAAATATAAGAGAATCTCGACTTGTTGAAGTGTGAACTTGGTTGAGATCTCTCCAAGGTATAAGAGGGTAAGGAGTAGAATTGAATAAGTTCAACGTAGGATGTACCCCGAGAAAATTGAGTGAAAAGTATAAGTTTGGAGGGTGTGTATTTCTCGAGTGAAGTAAGAAAATATATGACTACTATGGGTCGGTGTTGAGCCAATCACGATCTTAATATGTTGACATGAGTTTTCACATACACACACGTCGAGTTATGCATATAACAGGTGGAGTTATGCATATAACAGGTGGAGATTGATTTAATTTTTGCATTGTTGAAATTGTTAATTCGTTTGATTGCAAAATTCCAATCTTGAGACACGACAAGTTGTTAAACCATGTTTTATATAGAGTTAAGTTGCAGTTTTGTTTGAGGACAAACACTAGTTTAAATTTGGAGGAGTTTGATAAGTACGTTTTTACATACTTATTTTACTACCAAAACATGGACAATTGTTGATTAATATGTTAAAATACAACTTAATTATATGTAATTTAGTGGCAACAAGGAAAAACAAGTGGGAAAAGGACCAAAATAAAGAAAAAGCAAAGTTAAGGGACCAAGATGTAAATAACCAAGAGATGAACCAGAAGATGAAATGAAGATGCGAAGATGTTGAGTTCAAATTGAGCCAAGGAATTAAGTATTGGAAGAAGAAAAAGTGGGAAAAGAGGTTACAAAATGAGAAACGGAGTTCAAAGACCAAAATGCAACAATTGATAAATACACTAAGCTATGCGGTCGCAAGAGCTGCTTCAGAGATTTCTTGTACCACATTCAACTCTTCTATGCAACCGCAAGGTGTTTAACTATGCGGTCACATAGTTGGTGTTTTGACGCAATTTTTCTGGTTTTCTTCTACAATTGGAACACTTAAGGAAACAACATCTTGGGCGCGTATTTAAACTCTAGAGCCGTCCAGAACGAAAAGGAGAAGATGAATAAGAGTTTGGAGGAGAAATCAAAGGGAAAAACAAGGCGAGATGATTAATAATTGTATGAGAGCTAAAAACCTTGGTGAAATTAGGAAGTAGCTCAATTGGATTCGGTGATTTCAACACTTTTTGATTCATTAATTTGCTTTTCATGTTTTAAAAAATTCAATGGTTAAGACTTCCTTTTCATAGAATCAGTCACGCTTTTTCTATCGGATGATTGAAGTATTTGTTTAGGTTTTAATCTCATTTATTTATGTTTATTGGTGTGATTCATTACTACTTTATGCTTGAGTATACTGTTTGTTTTTAATATTATTTTAATAAACAAAAGTGTGCATGCTATAGCAAGAGGATTAACCATTAGAATTACAATTGAATAAACGGGTTTAAATGGCATATTTTCCGATTAGAGAAACTAGTTTAAACATCTCTAATTACATTATAAAAAATGAATCATTGATGTTGAATGATTCAATCCAACTGAGGGAATTCCAAAACTTCATTCTTTCAAACTTGATTTTAACTTCATTCCAACAAATACATTCTTTCAATATTTCTAACTCAATCTTAATTTCATTCGAACATACAAATTGTGAGATTTTAAAAGAACACTCACTTTTCGATCATTTAAGTATTTTTATTATCTCCCTGTGGAATCGACACCCCGAAACTGTGCTGCAATTACCGCGTTATTCTTTGGGCGTAATCAAAGCTCTTCATCACTCATATGTTCACTGGTAGTTCTCTCTTCAATTGCCGATATGAGAGCAATTTGATGCCAATGAGGCTCTTTTGATTCTTCTTTGCTTTTCCTCGCATTCTTCTTGGTTTCGGCGTTGTTGAGCTCGTATATCATCAAGGTTCTACAGAGTTCCTCCAAATGATAAGAGTTGATATCTTTAGTGTTTCCTATCAACTTTCTTAATGAGCTCCAATCTTCCAATAGTGACCTAAGCATTTTGCTTACAAGCTCACCGTTAGTAAATTTACGATCAAAGCCCTTGAGACCATTAACATATCGGTGAAGCGAGTAATCATGTCAACAATTGGTTCATCTTGTTTCATGAAGAAATTTTCAAATTGTTTGACCAAGAGATTAATCTTGGTTTCTTTTACCCTACTAGTACCAACATGAGTCACACGTGCTAATATGATTAAACTCATTTCGCACAATAAAATAAGTTTTTGGCTCTATCATTCAAGGACAATTTTCTTTTATCATCTTCATCATATTCCTCTCTAGGTTTTGGAATAGATTGATTGGGTTTTCCATCAATTTTAATAATCTTGGTAGGCACATAAGGACCATATTCATGACTTTCCAAATATTATAATCTTTTGATTGAATGTAAATCCCCATTCTAGCTTTCCAATATTTATAATGTGTGCCATAAAAAAAGGGAGGTCAATTTGTAGAATGTCCCTCGAGATTTTGAAAATTGCTGTGGTTAGCCATTGCTCGAGATTGTAGAATCTTCATTTAAAAATAAGCACCTTGCTCTGATACTAATTGATAACCCAAAAATAGCTAACCAAGAGGGTGAATTTGTTTTAAAAACTTTTTCAAAAACTTAATCTAAAATCAAGCACGTAATAACTATATAGATTAATTCGAATAATAAGTAAGAATATGAATGCAATAAGTAAAGAGAGATAGAGGATGCAAACGATATAATTATGGAAGTTCGATCCAAAGCAATTATCTACGTCTTCCATTATCAAGCTCTCCAGCACGAGTAAGACCAATTTCACTATGTTGATTGACTTGTGGTACAATCCAACCATTTACAAAGCTTTCGATAACTTACAAATAAGGAGTATCAATCCTTATACAACGTTGAGCTTTACGAGACCTCAACACGACATAAGTTTTAAAGAAAGTTGGCTTTACAAAGGAAACTTTTCTCTTAATAAATAATATGTTCACAATTAAGTATCAAGAGAGAAATAGGCTAACAATTTAATAGATAGCAATGAATGAAGTTCAAGTGTTAGGTATGAAAAATTTTGATGTGTAGAATGATTTTCAAAAATTAATTTGATCAAAAGTTTTTCAAAACTAAAATGATTTGATAATAATAAATGAGATAAGAAATCAATATAATTTTGCTCAAAAATATCTCACCTGAAAGCTCCTAAATATTGTAATGAATGGCAAGTGAGTTGATATTTATAGCAGATGAAAAAGTCAAAAACTCTGTCAAACCGGACAATCATCCAAACGTTCGGTACTGTTCTAGTCGACAGAAGTCTGAACGGTCAAAAAATCGACAGTTGCGGATGAACCAGATGTCCGGTTTACCATTCCGACGTTCGGATGGACCGAAAATTTTCGACTCCTCTCGTTTGATTGTTTGAAACAATGTAGGTTTATGAATGACCTTTTTACTTAATTTTTCAAGATAAGTGATGCTAGTAGGCTTCAAAATTAAATTGAAATTCGTACCTTTGGAAATTAAATTTTGTACAAACTTTTTACGAAATAGATTTTTCTCGTGCCTAAAAATTCGTTACTTAAGCTTCTAATGAGTCATTGCTAAGGATTAAAGTATTTTTCCTTTACAAATGAGTTCAAACATCTAGTTCTAATATCTTCAATTGATTTGGCACAAGTGCTCGATTTTCAATTGGTGCGAGTGCTCGATTTGTCTCTGATTGTGAATGCTCGAATCCATCTTGAATTTTCTTGATAGTCAACTGCAAGTCATTTGATAGCAATTGTTTTGTCTCCAATTTGATCAACATGTAACAATGAAGACTCGAATATAAATGTTTGAGATAAAACTACTTTGTTTGTTATAATCAAAATATAAGATTAACCATAGGTCATCAAACATGTTTGCCAAGGATTTTGTAGTACATTAGCAGACCCCTTTCTCATCACTTGATTTTTGTCCATCTTTTGTTTTCTCAAGACATAGTTGTGCTTCTATGATCTCCTCTTACAATTTGTCGTCTATCTCCTTTGAATATGGTAGCTCCATCCTCTACGGTGTCCACCATAAAGATGCATCATCAAACACCACATTCCTTGATGTATAACAACGATCAGTTGTAGGGACGGAGCATCTTCATCATTTTTTTTGACTATCATACCCCCACAATTATACATCTGATTGCCTTCTTATCAAAGTTGCTTCTTAAGTGATCAGGCACAAACACATAACAGACGCAACCAAAGACACGAAAGTGATTTACTGTTGGCTTTATATTCCACGGTTTCTCAAATGGTGACGTGAACACCAGCTTCAGTTTTAGTAGCTTGTTGATCACATGTGCTGTTGTTCTCATGCACTCTGTCCAAAACCTTCAGGTACATTCTTTGTGTATTGCATACTTTGACACGTTTCCGCAAGGTGTGGATTCTTCCTTTCTATTACACCATTTTGTTGTGGTGTGTTTGTACATGTCAATTGATGTTTATCTTATGGTCTCTTAAATACTAGGAGAATTCTCTTGATGTATACTTTCCTCCATTATCCGTGCGAGGCACTGAATCTCATTTTTGACTTCTCCTTCTACTTTTTCTTAAACTCTTTAAACTTTATAAACGTCTCTGATTTTTCTTTCATATAAAAAATCCAAACGTACCTTGAAAAGTCATCGATGAATGTCACCATGTAGCGCATCCCTCGATTTGATGGTTGTTGATAGGTCCAAACACATAAGAGTACATTTCCATGGTTGCTTTGCTCTATAACTTAACTCCTGATACGATAGCTAATGTGCTTTACCATATTGACAACCAGCACATACAATGTCATATCTGATCTCAAGTTGAGGAAGACCCTTGAGCATTGACTTCTTCATCATCACCTTCAGCTTATGATAACTCACATATCCTAGTCTGGAATGCCATAAATCTGATGTCTCATTCTTTCGAGTCTTATCTACATATGCAGACTCTACTAACATTACGTAAATGGACTCTAATATTCGTCTTTCCATTATTGGTGTATCCAAAATTTTAATATTTTGATACACCTTGACATCTTTTGACCCAAACAAAATGTAGTTGCATGATGACGTTAGATGAGCTTTTGATAGAAGATTTGTCTTCATTCCTAGGACGTGATAGACGTTTTGTAACTGTACCTGACTAGGACTAAAACGAGCCGTGATAATTATCTTACCAATGTGGGCTATTGGCAATCTTGAATTGTTGGCAGTTATCATCATTCGACCTTTTTTGTACTCAGTTGTACTTTATAGCTTCTCTTTATCACCTGTTATATGGATGGAACTTCTAGAGTCGATGATCCAATCACTTTCATAATCTATTCGTCTAGGGAGCATCACCACTAGTGCCGATTCTTCCTCGGGGTCTATAGGGCATTCCTCCCTTTGAGTATGCTTCGTTAGTGCAACATATGCTATAACATCTCATTCTTCTTCACTACTATATTTTTCTTGCTCATTATAGATTGTCATATTGCCTTCTACTGGTTTTTCTTGAATCGGTAGTTTCTAACATAATGGCCTCGTTTGCCACCTACAAAACACGAGCCATTCGTTCGTTGAAATCCCTTAGACAGTCGACCTCTCTTGTCGCTACTTTGTTTGGCTCCCCTTGTCACATAACCTTCTTCATGTTTATTTTCTTTTACATCCTTATTATTTTATTAACGGGGTCAACATCTTCCTTTATAACTATGTAGTGCTTCTTCTTCTTTCTTTATTGAGACCCCTAATATTTGTTTAGTTAATGTTTCTTATTGGACTAGCAAATTTTCGATATTGACCAATGAAGGTTGATTTGGCTAACGTTGTATGACAGTAATGAATCCTCTAAATTCGGGTCTCAAACCATGTATAATTATTCTTCTTATTCTAAACTCCGAAATCTCACTTAAAGAATCTAATTCTAAAATTTTGTGACAAATAGATTTAACTTTATTAAAATATTGACTTACCATTTATTCTTCTTGAGTGATCGAGAGTAGCTCATTTCCCAGAAGCTGCAGTCTCAGATCATTTTTCTTCGAAAATAGTGCAGCTAGAATGTCCCATGCTTCCTTTGGTATGTTCTTATCCCTTATATACCCCAACAATTCATCCTCAATTGTTGTCTTTATAACGAGCATGGCCTTAACAGCTTTAATTTTTCATTTCTTTAGAGCTCCGGCATCCTCTGGTGGCATCACGTCACTTCTACCAACTACTTCCCACAAGTCTTGCCATTGGAGATACGACTCATGCAAGTTTGACATATGGTGTAGTTCTGATTATTGAGTTTCTTTACTCTGCCTACTACTTGTAGGTTGCTCATCGTAACTTGATTTACTTCTTCGTAATTTAGCAAATTTTACAAACAATCTCCTTTTGTGCACGAACATCCGGAGCTCAAAAATTCGTCCCCGACCGCCTCGCTCTTATACCAAGTTGTTGAATTTAAAAACTCAAAAAGAACTATTTTATTGATATAGATTAATTATACATTTTTGGACAAATACACCAAAGTCACTCAAAATGAAAACAATCACTCCGCTAACTATTTTTCAACAGCACACTTCTCTCTCTCTCTCTCTCTCTCTCTATGTTTCTCTCTATTCACTCACACTCTATCTAACACTCACCGATGCAGCAAGCTATATATATATATATATATAAGTGTGTGTGTGTGTGTGGGGTAATAAAGTCGGTAGATGACTTCTAATGCGGCGGTGACTAGTTTTTAGATTCATGGCTGCAAACTTCTCGATATTTCTTCATGTGGCAGTAATTATTTATTTGGATGATTCTAGTTTCTTCCAGCAATTTATTTTCTATGGAAGTTGGTACCAAAAATTCTGGTGACTTCTTTAAAGGCGGTGCTGTATCTTCATACTTGTGTGCTAAAGTAGATGATTTGATATAAATTTCTTGTGTCTTGGATGCCATCTCTCCTTTTACGCAAGATTTTCCTCTCTTGTATGTGGAGTCGAACTGGCAATTATGTGTATGTGTGTGGCATCACTCGATTGATTATAATACACTAGACTACTAGAGCAAGATCAGAAACAGGAAAACTGAACCTAAATTTTGAATCCTAATAAACTTCTTGGAATATCATGTCCTGAGAGACTATGAACAAATGCCATAAAAAAATTAGTTATGGACTTAAGATAAACTTAACATTGAATCATTGACTTTTTTCCTTTATTTCAAATTTATTATTCATTGAAATTTTTCTCTATTTAAATTTTGAACAAGCATTCGTTCATTAAAAGCACGCTGTAGTATTAGTCTTTGAGAATAATTAATAATGAAAGAATCTCCAAGGTCAGAATTTTGTCCTAGTTACCTAACTTGTGTTAATTTTTCTTGATTTTCTTAATTGAGAAACATGCATAAGTGTATCCTGGTTCTGCTTTAGCCAAAAAATAAAGAGCAGAAAAAACAAACAATGAATAAGTCAAGGTAGATGGTATTGTACCAGAATCCCATTGGCAAACCTCAACAGAACAGTAGACACCAAAGCGTAGGCAGCAAGCTCTGTGGAGCCAATATGGCCAACAAATGCCTGGCTAATGACGCTTACTCCAAATGATGAAAATCGGGTAAAAATAGCAGGTCCTGCCACAATCCACATTTTTTTGGATTCACTCCATATTTTGTCCTTGAGCTTAACATTATCTTCTTCTGCTGCTGCTCCATTCAAAAGAATTTCATTGGTATCTCCGTCCATTCTACAACATACGAAAAAGAATTCATCAAGTATCATGTCAATACACACATAGCAAAGAGATTATACTTACAAAGAAAGTTTGTGGAGTAACTAATTTTTTTAAGCACTACGAAACAAGATTGCTCAGAGAGGAAGGAGAAGAAGGCTGCAAAGGTGTGTCTTCTACTTTTTGCTGTCTCTCTTATTACAGATTTCACAGCGATGTTAATAGGGAATTTTGGTTAAAAAGCCCGAATATGCTACACTTACAGGGGGTGGGTTCACATATACTTACAATACAGAGGGTTGGGTGGGTTTTTTTTTCATTTTTTATTCTGGTGGACCCCACACATGTGATGGGGTGTAAAATTTTTATACAAAATTCTTCTATACATTTGGAATAATCCAAAAAACACATTCAATAATAATATTTATTTTAGCCATTGCGTTATTTTGAGAAAACAGAGTTTTGAATAATAGTTTTTTAAAGAATGTGTAGTTAAAAAATAGAAAAAAAATTTAAGTTTAAATATAAAATATTTTATTGTGTCAATATATGGATGAAAATGAATATGAGAATTTAATAATTTTAAAATAATGATCGTCAAACAGAGCTAGTTAAAAGCTTTTACTTAATAGTTTTTGATCAAATAACATATATTTTATGGTTAAATACATCCAGACCACAGTTTTCAATAACTAGATTACATTTTAATTGCATAAAAAGTTCATATTTGCACGTTATCACATTTATATCTCAAACCTTTTTTTTATCATATTTTTATTCTCAAATTAAAATAATTTGTTTATGATTATGGTTTGTCTTCAAAATTTTCTTTAAGATGAAGTTAAAAGACTCAAATGTTCATTGTATTTTTAATTAAGCAAAATAAATAATAATGCAAAAACGTAATTAAATATTTAAACCTCATTTTAACTCACGTTAACAATATTTTTGAACGAAATTCATGATTGAGTACAAATTTTTCTGATCAATGAAATGCTAAAAATAAGAATGTCACGAAGAAAAAGTAAAGGATATACAAGTGCAATATTGATTTCAATGACATTTAGTCCATGTTTGATGATCATTATTTCAAAACTATTTAATCCTTGTTACGCCTCGCCATCAAGGTTCAAATCAAAGTGCCACGTAGCAATTCATGTAGGCAGAAAAGTCAACAAAGGCCTAACTAGTCAAATGTAAAGAAATCATGTGAATGGCTGAAGCTCTTATGCCGAAGCACTGCCTAAACGACCGAAGTGCGTGAGTCCGAAGCGCTACAAAAAGAAATGGAAGAAGTCGAAACGCTTCACATAGATGACCAATACAAAGCCTCCTCCAACAGAGGCCTTTAGTTCACCCGAAACTCATGAAACTGAAGCTGTCTTTTACAAGATCTGTAGATAATTTTTAAGAATGATTAATGTAACATTTGTAATAAAGAATGTCAAGTGTGTCAGCCTGATGAATAAGGCGGCTGAACCCGTTGTCAATGTACTTATTGTATGATAGACAGTGATGTGAAGTCTTAGTCAAAGAGATAGGGCCACATGACTCTGATCCAACGGACACCATGTCGACCGAAACACTATAAATAGACCCTCTTAATAACTGGGAAATGATTCTTGGACTTTTGACTCTTGAGCTCTTGATTCTTGATAATACAAATGGTCTTGAAAACTCTATACATATCATCTTGCTTTTTTCCATATACATTAGTTTGATCATTAATTGGTTTACTTTGATATTTGATCGGTGATTGTTATTAGCACAATCATCTTTGTTCTACCCGTCGGTGCTTGAACACTTTTGTCTCACGTCGTGAAGCATCTCTTACGTTCACGTTTATCCTGCTTCTTACAGGCATTACGGTCAAAATGCACCGAAATTTGCTCGAGTTGGCGTGAGTGGACCCGACATCTGTTGTCCACGTAAGTGTCACATTTTTTGAGGTAAATAGATGGCGCTGTCTGTAGAAAGCCATTATGTGGAAATCCATACATAACCACGAAAGTCCCGTGGGAAGAAGCCAGTTGGTAATAAATTGAAAGGAAAATGTGGTGTTTTTGAAGAAAGAACCGTTTGAAAACCTGAAGAAAAATCGTTTGATTCAAAATCAGTTTGATCCTTGAAAAAGGAACGTTTAGTCAAGAAGTAGTTTACTAACATGAGTTCAAGCGGTGAATAAAATACACCTCAAAGGATGAGGGAACACCTTAAAGAAGGAGAACCCTCGCGTGTCATCCCAGTAGCTTGCCTGCGACTTTACCAACAGCATCTGCGGGGCAAGATAGTAGCAAGACTCATTAGAGAAGTGGCCACAATGGCCGCTAATATGAGGAACATAACTCAGCAGAATATGGCTATGCATAAACTGCTAATGAGCATAGGGACCAAGAAGGATACCCAGTTTTTCCATATACAGCCCTAGGAAACATATTCCACGACCCTTCATAAGGGTACTACCACGAAGAAGAGGTTCAAAGCCAAATGGCTAGATACCAACATCACACGAGGATGGAAACCCCCCCTCCAGAAAAGAGAGGTTGAAGTTTATACGCCCACCAACTACCCCTTTAAATGACCTAATGAGGCTCTATTCAATTTTTCCCCAAATTATGAACCAGAAAACCTACCTCAGAGGTCCGTAAGCATTTTTGACAGGTTGAACCCAGGGGTACCTAGAAATAGGCATGCTCCACCTCTCCATGTGCCTAGAAATCGGCAGGCTCCACCTCTTCCTGTGTATAGAATAGGAAACAGGAGCTTCTTCAGCTCGAAAGACGAGACGAACCGATTTATGATAAAGCGCCTCAGATCCCTCTTCCTAGAAATAGGCGTGAGAGGAGAGAATGGGCCAGAAATGGAGCAGGACTTTCCCATCCATCCCCAGAGACTCGATTTAGAGAAAATGTGGATTCTGATGAACTACAAAGGTCCTGGGATCTTGATAATGATGATAATTTACCATTTTTGGAAGCCATTGGAATGCCCTCGTGCTGAAACACTTTACACTTCCCAAAATTCCCAAATATAAAGCATCTCAACAGCTTTAAGACTTACATGAGTCTGAAATGAGCCATCTCAGTGATGAAGTCTAGAGCTTTCCACTTAACCCTAAGCAGAGCAGCTAAAATTTGGTACATCAGGTTACTAGTAAGGAGCATTGGAGCTAGCTGGATTTTAAAAAGACATTCCTTAAGCACTTCACCACAAGCAAAGAAGGTAAAGTACATATCCAACGCCTGCAGGATATGCGATAGCAGCAGGCGAGTCTCTAAAAAGTTTTCTGTCCACTTCACCAATGAGATGACCTATTGTGTACAAGTGACCTATAGGGAAACTCTAACAGCCTTACGGGGAGGATTGAACAAAGAACCTACCAGCTATAATGCCTTAATGGAAATGATAAGGCATGAGATCCTCAATAAAAAATTGAGGGATCACATGAACAGGGCTGACGAAAGACTTTTCCCTCCTCAAATGCAAAAAGAAATATGGCCAACCTCACATTTGATGGACCACCAGGTCGGGCAATTGACCTCTCTCAATCCTTGACAAGTGTTGGCCATAGCAACATTAAATGCAATGCCCACTTTGGCCTACGAGGAAGTGAACCCTGGTGCTGTAACATACTAGGACAGACCCTATCAAAGATTTTCCCAAATGGGGAGAGGTAGGGGAAGAGGCGTTGAACCTAGAAATACAGACGAAGCACCCATCTATTGTACATAACATCACTCCTATAGCTATAGCACAGGTTGCAGGAACATTGCGAGGTACCCTGAAAGTGCCAATCAAGGGAGGAATAGGCACTTTCGAAGAGATGCTCCTCCTAGACAGACCCAACATCTCGAAAATGTTGAGCCGAGGCGTCCCAATGATGTAAAACGAACTAGAGAAGGTCAAAGACAACGAAGGAGTCCCCTCAGCAATTGCAGCCAAGAGCCCATCAGAGAAATTGATACAATTTTTGAAAGCCCATACGTTGGGGGAGAATCTAGGAACTCCTAGAGAAATTATGTTAGGGAAGTGGCGGACCCCTCCATGACAAGCTTCATAGTCAACCGAGCCTCTATTGAAAGGAAAGTTCAACCTATCACCTTCACTTAAGATGATGCAACGGGTATGCATTATCCATACTGTGAGGCCCTAATGGTGAGGGCCATTGTATTACGCAATGGCCTAAAATGAATGCTAGTGGATAATGGGAGCTCTGTCAACATCATATTTAGGGCTACTTTTGATAAGATGAAAGTTGATCACGAGTTTACCCCAATAAGTTCCTCCTTATAGGCTTCACAGGCGACAACATCATCCCAAGGGTTAAGATCACTTTAGCAATAGAGATGAGGGCTGCACCTTTAACTGCTCACTATTTTATGGAATTTTTGATAGTAGACAATCGCTTCGCTTATCACGGAGTGTTGGGGAGGCCAGCCCTGAATGAACTATGGGTCGTCGCATCCATTCACCATCTATGTATAAAATTCCCAATTGAGAATAGAATAGCAATGGTTAGAGGTGATCAAAGGAGTGCGTGGAAAAGTTACTTAAATTTCCTAAGGAAAGCAGAACCAAGAAGTGTCAACGTAATCCTCACAGACATTAACATGGACGACGTCCCTGAACAAGAGAAAGACGTCGAAATGACGGATGCCTATGAAGAAGGGGCCATCATTTGAGTTATACATACCTTTGAAAAAGAGGCTATCTGTGAAGAATACACAACCCCTGTAGAAGAAAGAGCAGTTGAAGAAACAGCTAGTTTGGATGAGCTGGACCCTCGCATCATTGATTGTGAGCCTCAAACAACCCTTATGGAATAACTGGAGAGCTTCCCAGTAGACCCACAGTACCCCTCTAAATATCTGTAGGTTGGAAGAAATCTACCAATAGAAGCCAATGAGAAGCTGAAAAGATTCTTGCTAAAAAATCTAGATGTCTTCGCTTGGATGCTTGGAAGCATGGAGACATGGTCGGAATTGACCCAAAGGTAAGTTGCCACTGCTTGAACATTGATCCAAAGGCCACAGGACACGGGCTGAAGATGAGAGCTCTCAACTCGAAAAGATATGATGCTCTAAAAGATGAAGTTAAGAAGCTGATTGACAATCATTCATTCGGGAGTCAACATATCCAAGTGGCTCTCTAACCCAGTGTTGGTCAAGAAGCGCAACGACAAGTGGAGCCCCAAGCATAGTTTTCTACTTCCTCGTATAGACCAACTTGTGGATTCGACTGCAGGGCATGAACTTCTTAGCTTAATGGACGCATATTTCAAGTACAATCAGATCCCAATGTTCCCAGCTGATGAATAACACATGTCCTTCATAACAAAAAAAGGTCTTTATGTTGACCTATGGTTGACGTCTCATTTTGATTATCACAAACAAATTGCGTTAATTTCTAAAAAATTGATTTCGAGTATCTATAGTGATTAAAATTGGAGACACGAGGTTCGAGACGATAGCGATTTTCATGCGACGATCGAATTGGGACTTAAAGATTTGCAAAAAAATACAAATCAAGATACAACTCGAAGAGAACAAGAACAAGAACTTTGAAGATTAAAAATTAGAAGTTGTTTATCGGAACTTAAATGTAAAGGTACTAACTCATCGATTCTTAGCAAGTGCATAAAACTCAAACTATTATTTTCATAATTCATCACTTGCATAAAAATATTTTTGACTCATAATATGAAATAGATTTTGGAAAAATAAATATTTTGATATAGAAAACTAATTTTCAAAATCTATATACTTCGGTCGACGAAAATATAAACCGGTCGACTGAAATTGGCTGCATACCATAATTGCAGGCTTCTTAACCGGATTTTACAATGCTTACCGGATTGAACACTTTGGTCGACCGAAGTATAGACCGGTTGACCGATTTGGTCGATTGAAGTGTCAGTTGAAACTCCAACGGTTTGAATTTTACAAAGGCTATATTCACACTTCGTTCGACCGAAATTGATCAATCGAAAGTGACTGATTCTCAATCTTTTGGTCTATAAATAGTCATCTCTTTTGCATTCAATACAACAACTCACAAGAGATTTTAAGAGAGCTTATTTATTGAAAATCATTGAGTTTACTTGATTCTACATTCTATTTCATTTATTACAAAAGAATTTCTTGATTGATCAAACTAGTTTTTATCTATTTCATCAAGAATCCTATTTTGCAAAAAAACTTCTCAATCTCATCTATTCTTTATTCTTGATAGAAGTTTTCTTTGCCAACACTTATATTGAAGTGTAAATCTCTCTTCATACTTAAATTGTATTATTTTTTAAGAGAGATCATTGCTTGAAAATTTTAATACAAAGATACAAAATATTTTATTATCCATCATTCATCAAAGTTTACAACATTAACACTTGAAGTGTTATCCTAACTCTCTAATACTTAACTTGATTATATCAATTGTTAAGAGAGTTCTTTCAAATTGCAAAATTATCATTTCTATTTTGGTGGTTTCGAGAGTCTTGTGAAAACTCGATTGTTGTTAAGGATAGGTGCTCCTTGTTGTAAGTCACCTAAGGATAAGTGCTCATTATTGTAAGCCACTTAAGGATCAGTGCTCCTTGTTTGTAAGCTACCATTATAGTGCATTTGGCATTGCTTGTGACGGAGAGCCTGTAACGGAGACGTAGATCATTGCATTGGATCGAATCCCAATAAATTCGCTTGTTATCTCTACTTCAGTAAACTTTACTTTACATTGTCATTTATATAGTGCTATATCTATACTTGAATTAAGTTATCGAATTTGCATAGTTATCTCTTTTATTACACTTTGCATTTATTTCTTGTGTATTGAATATTTTTGAGAATAATTGTGAAAAAAGTTTCAAAAATCAATTCACCTCCCTCTTGGTTAGTTATTCTTGGACTAACACTTTATTGTTACAAGGTCATGCCCTTCGGGTTGAAAAATGCCGGGGCTACCTACCAAAGACTTGTCAATAAAATGTTCCCTGACTTCATTGGGAAAACCATGGAGGTTTATGTAGACGACATGCTGGTGAAAAGTTTAGAGGTAAGGAATCATGTCAAGCACTAGTACACTCCAAATGACGTACCAATTAATTTTCCTTACTTAACTTAAACGTGTTGTCTTAAATAGTAATATGGCGAGTAAGGGTCATTTCCTGCAGAGGATTGATTCAATTTAATCAATTGCACACTAAAAAGTAAAATTAACAGTTAAATACGAAATTGATTAAATAGGGATGGAGGGGGGGTTTGGTTCGTTGAACTAAGGAAAACAATAAATTCAAAATAGAAAAGACTTGAATCTTGAAATAAATAAAGTAGTTTTTGATTAAATATGTGAAAACGTGATTGAGGGGTATTTTGTTACCACGAGAATGATTTTCGTATCAATTACCACAATGAATTTTCATTCTCTAGATTAAAAACAATTCGAGAATAATTACAAGCTCAATTATATCACTCTCTTCTTACATATTAGTTGAATAAAACAAGCTCTTTATTCAACCCTATTCATTAAACAACCTAGAACAAGCTATCTAAATTTAATTTAACAAAAGCATTACAACAAAAGAGAAGAATTGAATTAAGGGTAAACTCACAAGCTCGGTTTACTTACTTAAATATTAATCCACATACATTTAATTGAAAATTCCTCATAATCTATTGAAATGTAATTGCTACAAGGTTTTAGAATAAATAGCTATTACGTACTATAAATCCCAAATTAGCATTAATTGAAACAACTCAATCATTTAGTTGTACACCTAAACAATCAAGAAGAACAAAATCAACATTTAACACAATGGATTAAACACATTAATCAAGAGAACTATAAAGCAAAAATTAATTGAAAATCATAATTCGGGTTTGAAATTACACCCAATCACAAAAAGATTTAGTTACCCATGAAATACTAAAAAATAACAAACAAATTCTTACTACACATTAATGGAAAATAGATTAAGAAAAAAAAAGTTATTGATAAAGTGAGGAATGGTTGAGAGTTCTTAAATATCAATGGGTGTTCTTTTCCAAGTTATTTCACCATCACCATGCTCCAATCTTTACTTTGGATTCAAGAATATGTTTTGTTTTCGAAAAGGGAAGAAAAATGGAGAGAAAATGTGGAGAAATTTGGTCCAAAAATCTGCCCAACAAGAAAAACAGCAAAATAGAGCGTTTCTGCCAAGCCACAGGTTTTTAAAACTAAAACCTAGAGAAATTGCATCCTTGGTCCCCGAAGTTTCAAAACAATGACAAAAAGTTCCCCGAAGTTTCAAAAAAAAATTAAAAGTGGCGCTGCAGCGTCCAGCCTCTATTTCTACGAAGAAAAACTGGGTTTTGGTGCTATTTGCAACTAAGTCCCTCATCTTTATAATTTTTGCACAATTTTGGTCCCTTTTTTTCCTCCTTTTGTCTTGTTCTCTTTCCATGGGTGATCTTTGGCCTACAAAAGCATAAATTACGCATTGTGAGTAGAAATCCATTAATTTAATCAATAAGAAGTTTAGTTTAAAAATTAAATAAGTGTGCAAAAACACACTTATCAAATACCAAACTTAAGTTCTTGCTCGTCTCGAGCTAAATTTATCTACTAACACAATCATGCAAACGTGATACTGATCAACATATTAGATACCTTGCCAAGAATATCAAAGAGTATAAAATTGTATAATCAATTCAAAAATATGCTCCAAATAATGTTAACAAAAATAATTTAAGCTTATCCAATGTTCGATCGGTGTGTGTGCGCGCGCACTTTTAATTATCATCTAAATTAGGAAGAAAATGTCAAGATGAAAAAAAAAACCTTCAAATTGGCTTCAACCCGACCCTTAATGGTCAAGTATTTCATTTCCTACTTGTGAGATTCACACACTAAAATTGATATTCTTTTATTTCCCAAGGTGTAAATCTAAAGGTAGCTCTCAAATTACTCATTTTTTTTGCTCTTGATCGGTTGGGTCTAACGGGCAATCTCAACATTTAGTCACGTGATGATTCTCCACTAAATGAGTGCTTTGACATTCAAGCTTATACCAAGTAATTCAAACCCACTAGTTATCTAAACCCAATCACCAAATACAATTGCATAAAATCAAATTATTTTTCAATCAAATCTCATGTTTCACCTCACTCCCTTAAGCTTTCTTCTTGACCCCTGTAGCAAGCTTTAGGTCGATATCTCCCCAGTTATTTAGACTAAAGGGTACCGGATTTCAAGATACCCCAACAGACTTAATAACTCTAGTAAAAATGGCTACGAAGTGAGGACCAAGATTCAACAAGTGCAATATTGTTCTTTTGAGCACAACAAAACAAAATGGGGCTTAAATCCCTAACATATGGTCATTACCTAACTTATACTTGGCAAAAACACTCCACACAATTTAGTTTTTCAACATGCATGGAATCAAAACATTTCTAGATATTATCCTTCACCGGCTCGACCACCCCCAAACTTATCTTACAAATAGCATATTTGGTCATAACTCATGAATCAATAACAATTCCAAATATCAAACCATGCTAAGCCGACAAGGCTATCTAACACGTCAACACAAAATCACCAATATAAGCACAATCATCCCCAAATTTAAATCACACATTGTCCTCAATGTGTAAAGAACAAGATTAAAGAGAATGGGGAATAACGAAACTTCCCCGATTGTATACTTGTGAAAGGAATATCATGCTCGATTTGGGCTTGTGATGCTTTTAATGAACTTGGATAAGTGACCATGCTGTACATAATTTACCCCCAAACTTGTGAGGAACCATGGATATGTGGGACTTCAAAAATTACCTACAGAAACAATAGTAGCTAATCAAATAAAAAAAAGTACATAAAAGTAAAAAAAAGCTTAAAAGTTAGAAAATTGGGTTGCCTCCCAACAAGCGTTTTTTTTATAGTCTTTAGCTAGACTTTGTCCTCTCTCATGCTTCTTCAATCAGATCCTCTAATCGTATTTCCTCCATGTTTTGAGGTAAAAAGGGTTCAAAATATGGATTTAATCGATTTCCATTCACCTTAAACTCTTTCTCAGTCTGTAGGCTTTTGATTTCTACTGCGCCATGAGGAAAAACATTTGTAACAACAAAAGGGCCAATCCATCTAGAACGTAAATTACCTGGAAATAACTTGAGGCGCGAGTGGAAAAGAAGAAATTTTTGTCCAACAACAAAAGATTTTCTTAAAATCATCTTATCATGGTATGCTTTTGTCTTTTCCTTGTAAATTCTTGAGATTTCATAGGCATCATTTCGAATTTCCTCATGTTCATTGAGTTGAAGCTTTCTTTGATCACCAGCCATACCAAAGTCCATGTTGCATTGCTTGACTATCCAAAATTCCTTGTGTTCAAGTTCAACAGGGAAGTGACAAGGTTTACCATAAACTAATCGGAAATGGGACATGCCAATCGGTGTTTTGTTTGCTGTCCTATAAGCTCAAAGTGCATCGTTGAGGTAGAGACTTCAATCCTTTCTATTGGGATTCATAATTTTTTCGAGGCTGGATTTGACCTCTCGATTTGACGACTTGCCCACTAGTTTGCAGATGGTAAGGTGTAGACACTTTATGTGTGATGTTGTATCTCTTCAATAGGGCCCAAAAAGAGCAGTTGCAAAAATGAAGTCCCCCATCACTAATAATAGCTCTCGGTGTTCCAAACCTTGTAAAAGTGTTAGACTTAACAAAATCTACAACCACTTTAGAATCATTAGTTTGAATAGCCCTTGCTTCCACCCATTTTGATACATAATCAACGTCAAGAATGATGTAAAGATTACCATAAGATGAAGGGAAAGGTCCCATGAAATCAATACCCCAACATCAAAAATTTCAACAAAAAGTATAGGTGTTTGTGGCATTTGATTTCGGGCTCCCAGTGTACCAACTTTTTGACATCGTCACAAGATTTGCAAAAGAGGAATGCATCTTTAAATAGGGTGGGCCAATAGAATCCACTCTCAAGCACCTTGAGAGTCGTCCTCTTTGCTCCAAAATGTCCACCACATGCATAGGAATGACAAAATGTTAGTATTGAATGAAATTCATTTTCAGGCACACACATTCTCATCAATTGATCCAGACAATGTTTCCACAAGTACGGCTCATCCCATACAACATACTTGGCCATTGCCTTGAGTTTTTGCCTTTGAGCAGTGGTCAAGTCACTTGGAATTTTCTTAGTGACTAAATAATTCACTATATCCACAAACCAAGGAGATGTATCCGTGACATGAAGTAATTGTTCATCGGGGAAGCTCTCTTGTAATGGAAGAGTTTTTCTATCATGGATAAGATGGCCGATGTGGTTGGCCATAGAATTTTCACTCCCCTCTTTGTCTTTAATCTCAAGATCAAACTCTTGTAAGAGGAGTATCCATTTAATGAGCCTTGGTTTTGTCTCTTTCTTGGCAAGTAAGTACCTAAGAGCTGCATGATCAGAAAAGACAGTTACGTTAGTGCTAATAAGATATGAACGGAATTTCTCTAGGGCAAAAATAACTTCTAAAAGCTCTTTCTCAGTAGTAGAGTAATTAAGTTGGGCATCATTCAAAGTTCTTTATGCATAATAAATAACATGCGATGTCTTTCCAACTTGTTGCCCTAAAACGACTCCCAATTCAAAGTCACTTGCATCACACAACAACTCGAATGGCCTATTCCTATCTGGTGGTTGAATGATGGGTGCCGATGTCAAGAGTTCCTTCAAACTTTCAAACGCCTTTCTACAATCTTCATCAAAATGAAATGGCACCTCCTTTTACAAAAGTCTGCATAATGGTCTTGCATTCTTTGAAAAATCCTTGATAAACCTTCGATAAAATCCTGCATGTCCAAGAAAAGAACGAATCTCCCTCACACTTGTTGGAGTAGTAAAGAACGAATTAAATCAATTTTAGATTTATCAATTTCTATTCCCTTGGATGAAATGACATGGCCTAACACTATGCCTTGATCAACCATTAAATGAAACTTTTCCCAATTAAATACTAGGTTAGCATCCATACATCTCTTAAGCACAAGTGTGAGATTTTTCAAGCAACTATCAAAAGTATTACCATAGACACTGAAATCATCCAAGAAGATCTCTATGATGCTTTCAATATAATCGAAGAACATACTTATCATACATCTTTGAAAGGTTACGGGAGCATTGCAAAGACCGAAGGGCATGCAACGGTAAGCAAATGTACCAAATGGGCAAGTGAATGTTGTCTTTTCTTGGTCCTCCGGAGCAATCACAATTTGGTTATAACCTGAATAACCATCAAGAAAACAATAATGAGAATGACCTGCTAATCTTTCCAACATTTGATCAATGAAGGGTAAAGGAAAGTGATCTTTTTGGATTGCACAATTAAGTTTTCTATAATCAATACAAACCCTCCAACCCGTTTGGACCCGAGTTGGTACAAGCTCATTCTCTTCATTTGTCGCAACTATGATTCCGGACTTTTTTGGAACAACTTGGACCAGACTTACCCACTTGCTATCTGAGATGGGAAAGATAATACCGACCTCTAGCAATTTCAAAATTGTTATCTTCACAACCTCCATCATTGGAGGATTCTAGTGACGTTGTGGTTCTCTTGATGGCTTTGCTCCATCTTCGAGCAATATCCGATGATGCACATGGAAGGGCTTATTCCCTTGATATCGGCTATTGTCCAACCAATAGCTATTTTGTGCTCCTTGAGCATACAAATAAGCTTATCTTCTTGAAGTGTTGTGAGATTCTTTGCAATGATCACATGTAGTGTTTCCCCCTCTTCCAAATATACATACTTCAAATGCTCAGGAAGAGGTTTGAGTTCTAAAATGGGGGCCTGTATCACCGAAGGTAAAAGTTTCTCTTTAGATTTCAGAAGAGTAATAAATGAGAGATTATACCATGGTGGAATACTCGGTAGTGACTCAAATGATGCCACGATTTCTATAATATCCTCACACAATTGTAGATTCTTGTTCAACCCGATGAGATTGTTAACATGAATACTTTTAATCAAAGTAGTATCCAATGCATCTTCATTTGATAATTTGAAAAAACATTGTACTAATGAATCCATTATATGAATTGAAAAACAAGATTGCACATCACTAGGATACCTCATTGCTTTAAAGAGATTGAAGTGAATAATCTCACCATCAAACTCCATTGTCAAAGTACCATTGTATATATCTATCTTTGTATACACAGTCCTCATAAATGGTCTTCCCAAGAGCAATGGTGGAGACAAAGATGTTGATTCATCTTGCATGTCAAGAACATAGAAATCTACTGGAAAAAACAATTGATTTACCTGCACCAAAACATCCTCCAACACACCCTTTGGAAATGCATTAGATCTATCAGCAAGTTGAATAATAACGTTAGTTTCTTTAAGTGATCCTAAATTTAAAGAAGCATAAATAGAATATGGCATGACATTAATAGATGTTCCTAAATCTAGCATTGCTTTTTCAAACCTAGTGTTACCAATAATGTAAGGGATGGTAAAACTTCCCAGATCCTTACATTTTGGTGAAAGTTTCCTTTGCAAAACCGTCGAGACATTTTCCCCTATGCATACCATTCATTACCTTTTAATTTACTTAGTGCACAATTCCTTAAGGAACTTTGCATAATGGGGCACTTGATAAATGGCATCCAAAAGTGGTATGTTCACTTGAACTTTGCGAAAAGTCTCCAATATTTCCTTCTCATGTTCATCTCTTTTGGACTTTGCAAACCTGCCAGGAAATGGAGGGGAGGGAACATTAGTAGGAATAGAACTTTTAGAATTTACCTTAGATCTCGAGGTTGGAGTCGTAGTTTCATCTTTCTCACATGCTAAGTTCTTCTCTTGCGTTGACTCCTCAACATGATCTTTCATCTTCCTTTGTGCCTCTTCTAAAAGCTTTCCACTTCTTAGTGTCACGACACTAGCATTTTCTCTCGGGTTGATTGCTTGAGAAGGAAGTTTTCCCGATCTTGATGAGGTTGAGAGTGTTGTGGTTGCCTTTGTTGATTGAAACTTGGGGGATGATTAAACTGTGATTGTGGAGCTATGAAATGATTTCATCCATAACTTAGATTAGGATGATCTCTCAATCTGGGATTATATGTGTTGGAATATGGATCATATCTATATCTCTATTGCATTGGAAATCCTCTAATGGCATTCGCTTGCTCCGAGGCTCCTTCTTGTAATGTTGGGCATCAGTAGGATGTCCTACAATAGAATAAATCCTACACACTTTTGCTTGTTGAATTGTCCCAAGTGCCATTTGTTGTACAAGAGATGTAAGATCGGCCAATTGTCGTTTGAGAGTTTACTCCTATCTCACTACTTGTTTAAGTGGTGCCTCTTCTCTACTACCAAATTGTTGTGAGTTGGCGGCCATGTTGGCTATCAAGTTCTTAGCAACTGCTGGTGTTTTATCCATTAAAGCTCCTCCACTAGCTGCATCAATCATACTCCTCTCCATAGGGAGTAATCCTTCATAGAAGTATTGTAGAAGCAATTGCTCGCTGATTTGGTGATTTGGACAACTAGCACAAAGTCTCTTGAATCTCTCCCAATATTCATAGAGATTTTTCCTTGAAATTGTCGAATGCTACATATTTCTTTCTTGATGTTTGTAGCCTTTGAAGCTGGGAAATACCTCTCTAAAAAGTGATTTTACATTTCATTCCACGTGGTAATAAGACCGGAAGGCAAATAATAAAGCCACTCCTTAGCAGTATCTGCAAGAGAGAAAGGAAATGTCCGCAATTTCACTTGCTCTTCCGATATACCCGTGGTTTCATGCTTGAGAAAACCACATGAAACTCCTTCAAATGTTTATTGGGATCCTCTCCAGCAAATCCATGAAATGTGGGGAGTAGATGAATCATTCCGGACTTTAGTTCAAATCCCAGGTCTAATTCAGGATATTGAATGCACGGAGGTTGCTGAACAAAAGTTGGAGCTGCAAGTTCCTTTAATGTTCCATTTGCATTCACCATTTCGGACTCTATGTGTTTGGACTCACTTGAAGATTCAATGTTCAATTGCTTTAGAAGTTCAGTTGGAGAAATGTCTTCTCCACTTTCCGATATGTCGGCTTCTCTTCTTGATCTCAGGTTGTAGTATGTTGTAGGCTTTTTGTTCATTTACAACCTATACGACGAAGAAAATGACAAAAATAAAGAGAACAACAACAAAAAGAAAAATATTGCAATTAACAAATTAATAGAACAATCCACCGGCGACACGACGCCAAAATTGACACACTTCGAATGACGTACCAATTAATTTTCCTTACTTAACTTAAACATGTCGTCTTAAATAGTAATATGGTGAGTAAGGGTCATTTCCCACAGATGATTGATTCAATTTAATCAATTGCACACTAAAAAGTAAAATTAACAATTAAATACGAAATTGATTAAATGGGGGGATGGGGGGTTTGGTTCGTTGAACTAAGGAAAACAATAAATTCAAAATAGAAAAAACTTGAATCTTGAAATAAATAAAGTAGTTTTTGATTAAATATGTGAAAATATGATTAAGGGGTATTTCGTTACGACGAGAATGATTTCCGTATCAATTACCACAATGGTGAAAAAATCTGCCTCGCAAGAAAAACAACAAAAAAGAACGTTTCTACCCAACCACAGGTTTTTAAAACTAAAACCTAGAGAAATTGTATCCTTGGTCCCCGAAGAACGTTTCTACCCAACCACAGGTTTTTAAAACTAAAACCTAGAGAAATTGTATCCTTGGTCCCCGAAGTTCCAAAACAATGATGAAAAGGTCCCCAAAGTTTCAACAAAATTAGAAGTGGCGCTGCAGCACTTGGTTTTGGAAAGTGTTGAGGATCTCCTTGAGAGACGCCGTGCTCCTCCTGTTGGGAGTTGGGATTAAATAAAGCGTCGACTTCAAGAGAAGTACTTACCCCAATCTTATAAGTGTAATTTGTTGGATCAATGGAATGCTCTAACGGAAGGCAATCGACTAGTGCTCAGTTTAATGAATTTCGAATGAGATGTCAAATTGTTGAGGATGAAGCCATGACTTTAAGTACGTTTAGGCAAGGCCTAAGAGATGATCTTAAAAGCAAGCTTGTCCTTCGGGGTGTTACTACTCTTGACCATGCTTATTCTTTCGCCAAAGACTATGAATTAGTTACTCGGACTCCGTATAGAAGTCGGTGTGACAACCATCCCCCCATCTCTTCAGTGTCAATCCCTTCCCCTAAGTCTATCCTAGGGCATCCCACATCTAAGGTTCCTCTTGTAGGGAAAAATAAAGATAAAGGTCATGAAGTTCCAAGAACGACCTCCCACTTGCAATGCTTTAACTATAAGGGTTTCGGTCACATTTCCTCTAAATGTCCTAGTTGAGCCCTAGTTATGGATGAACGTAAGGGTATAGTGGATGATCTATTAGATGACCAAGTTTATGAACCTAAGCTTGAAGAATTTGAGGACTTGGATGATAATGATGATACATTCTTAGGTTGTATTTAGACTCTACCTGATGATCTAAGGTCGAAAACCATTTATGGTCGATTTAATTCATGTTCCTTTGTGTTCAATGGGAAAAAGATTCACCTTAACGACTATCCACGAAATCTGTTGGTTCGCATGTCTCAAAGCAAAGTAAGGAATGAAAGGGGTTACATATCATTAACCCTACAGAGTTTGAGCGTACACTTGTGGGCGATTCTGTGGTGTTTGTCGTGGTTGTTATGGAGGCTCTGTCGACTTCCCCAATAGTACCCTCGATAGAAGCCCAGGTGATCATTCAAGAGTTTCAGGATGTTTTCCCTGAGAATCTACTTGACCAACTACCTCCTTTACGTGACATTCAACATGTCATAGATTTCATCCCGAGAGCATCCCTTCCAGATTTACCTCATTATAGGATGAATCCTACCGAGCATGCTGAACTTCAGAGATAAGTAGATGAACTTCTTCACAAAGGATTTATTCGTGAAAGTTTAAGTCCTTGTGCAGTCCCCGCTCTATTGACTCCTAAAAAAGATGGTTCTTGGAGAACGTGCATAGATAGTCGTGCCATCAATCGGATCACGGTGAAGTATCGCTTTCCCATCTCTAAGCTTGACGATATGTTAAATATGATGGTTGGTACTACAATATTTTCTAAGATCGATTGAAGAGTGGGTATCACCAGCTTAGGATCCGCCCAGGTGATGAGTAGAAAATCGCTTTTAAAATAAAAGATGGTCTTTATGAATGGCTGGTTAGGCCGAAAAGCATAACCAACGCCCCGAGCACTTTTATGCGAGCAATGACACAAACTCTTCATCCTTTCATAGGTAAGTTCCTTATTGTCTATTTTGATGACATTCTCATCTATAGTACAATGAAGGAACAACACTGAGATCATCTCAAGCAGGTTTGTTGTTACACCTCATCCATTTATACTCAAAGTCAAATAAGGATTAAGTTGAATAAATGATTTTATGGGATCTAATTGGTAATTACTAATACTTGAAGGGCTAGAAATAATATATGAAGAAGTCTAGAGAGTTAGTTTACATTATTAGAAATGAAAGGGCTAAATATGATTTTGTATGAAGATTGGGGACTTGACTTTACAATTTTCCTATAGTTATCCATTTAACTTGGTGGTATCTACCCATTTTACACATTTCTTTGGAGGGAAGCAAATAGAGACCAAACCTGTAGAGAAAAAAAAAGGGAATGAAAGGAAGGAAAAAAAAAAGAGAAGAGAAGAAAAAAAAAGAACAAAAAAAGAGGAAGATAAACTAGAGTCTTCAATTTCTTTCTCAATTCCTAGAGGTAAGCATAAGTTTTACTTATTGAAGAATAATATTAGATTTTAAGGTTCATGTAAATTTTCCCTAAATTCGAAATTTAACAAGAAGTAGGGGTTATTGAAATATATGTTAAATATTAAACAAGAATATATCAAAGAAATGCATATTGGAAGATTAGGGTTGAAGAAAGTAAAACTTGAAGATGGGATTATTAAATAGATACTTATTCTTTGATTTCCTTGTATTTATATGATATGAAACATTTGATTATGATGTATTAGAGTGAGATATGGATTTAAGGTTGGATTTTGGAATTTTTAATCAATTTTCGTGCAAAATTCATGTACAAGTGCTATTTCTGGAATTCTGCTCAGAAAGTGTCATTTTTGTCAAAGGTCTTAGAGACAGTTTTCTGCATTCAAAAACTAATGTCAGATTTCAATATTCTAGGATTTTAGTTCTGTTTTTGTCAAATCTTTGTTTTTTTCAAGCTTTTACAAGTTGAATGAAACTAAATGATAAATATGTGTGGGGGTGGTAGCATAAGGAAGTTTAGCGAAGAGATTGGGACAACTCACCAGCCAAACTAATTGTCCCGTAAATAACTTGTGAGTGGAAAAACTTAAATATTTTTCAAGTATTGATAAATTAATTATATTATTATACATTTTATGCAATTATGTGAATTATTTGTCCAGTTACACGATTAATGTAGAAATATTATTTCATTATGATATATGTGAAATTTTAAAGATTGTATATGGATTATTGGTGAATTGGAATGTAAGACATGTGTGATATTAAGATCAACCAGAAAAGTACCCGTGATTTTATGCCTACTCTAGTTCACTAAGGGCCTCGCCGTGTTCTATACTATACTGAGGGGTCTTGACTGTGGATGAAGGGGGTCTGATCGTGTACATATAGTTTACTGAATGGTATTGACCGTGTTCTAGTATTGACTATAAGAGGTCTTTGAGACCCACTTTCGTTCACTGAGGGGGCCTGAGGCCCGTGTCGGGAGTGTTTAGCCCAAGGGACAGTCTACGCGCGTATGACCAGATTACAGATTTTAGATTTCAGTCAGAGGGTACATTTTTGGTAGATTTCCTGATGCATTTGATGTGATGAGATGATGGTATATATTTGAGTTGATGATTATATCATGGTTATGAGGTGATGTTTTTAGTATTATGAGTACGTCTCACTTTTTGGTTATTATTATTATTATTATATGTTGTTATACCGTGGATTGTTAAATGATGTAAACTTGATGTTGATAAAAATGTGTAAAAGGAAAAGTATAATTATTTTCGCACTTCTCCACTCACTGCGCTATCAGCTCATATATTTTTTCACTATTGCCTTATCAGGTAGCTGTTGAGATTTTGGGCATCTTGTAGAGTTGAGCCTTGATTATAGAGNTTATATGTTGTTATACCGTGGATTGTTAAATGATGTAAACTTGATGTTGATAAAAATGTGTAAAAGGAAAAGTATAATTATTTTCGAACTTCTCCACTCACTGAGCTATCAGCTCATATATTTTTTCACTATTGCCTTATCAGGTAGCTGTTGAGTTTTTGGGCATCTTGTAGAGTTGAGCCTTGATTTTAGAGTCAGAGCCACCGATGAAGTTAGCTAGTATGACTCATTTTCTAGAGCATGTAGTCAATGTTTTGGGATACATATTTATTTTTGGATGTCATTCTACATCACTTGTAGTTAGTTAGATGGGCTCAATGTATTTTGTATCCATATGTACAGTTGACGTTATTTTCATAGTAAAAATTTGAGAATTCGGCTTATCTCTATACCGTGTTATACTTCTGTAGTAAATGAAGTGAATCATGAATTATCATTGATATGATATTATTGTTGGGAGTTATATAAAATTGTTTATAGGTTGGTTAGTCCCAATTACAGGGGAGATAATGCCTAAATTTTATTAAAATAATTTACAATTTGTATATTCTAGTAGCCTTGATGGTAGGTCCAACTTCTAGTTGGTCTCTATCATTGGCGTAAGTCACACTCCGGTTCCACTAGCTTTATTAGGAGTAAGGCGTGTCAGTTTGGTATCAGAGCATTATTTGGAGTCATTAGGCTTGCATTGTGTATGCATTCTGATGTTTAGCATATCATGCATAATTGTAGGAGTCATGCGTCATGGTGGTAGAACTTGAAGTTAGCCCCAGACTCACATTGCTCCTAATAGAGATTACCTTAGACAACATGAAAGAGTAGATGAGTCTGTTCATCAGCCCTCAGAGCATCTGGGACATGGAAATGTAGTTGGGAATGATCGTATGGTTGTTGAAAGAATTGCTACTGTTGTGGTGTCAGCTATGCGCAATATGGACAAGAATTTTAGTATTGAGAGGGCTAAAAAATTGGGAGCTAAAGTTTTCACAGGCACAGCTGATCCTTCAGTTGCTCAGGCATGGATGATCAAGATAGATAGAGTATTTGAAGTCATATGGTGCCCAGATGATCGAAAATTACGCCTCGCCACTTTCATGTTAGAAGAATAGGCATATGATTGGTGGTAGTCAGTACATAGCACATATCGAGACCCTTCTATTATTACCTGGATAGATTTCAGGCGTATCTTTTATGATGTCTATTACCCTTGTTCATATAAAAATGCAAAGCAGAAGGAATTTTTGAAGTTAGTACAAGGGCAGATGACTGCTACAGAATATCATGTGAAATTCATTGAACTTTCAAAATATACTCAAGTTCTAGTTAGCAATGAAATTGATAGATACAAACGGTTTGAAAATGGATTAAGAGAAGAAATCAGATCAGCAGTAACAGCTACAGGTTGGAATGAATTTGGCAAATTAGTTAAATCAGTCTTAAGAGTAGAGAAGAGTATTTCTGATAGACCAATTGGTAGAGAATAGACACAATTCATAATAAGCAGAAGTCAGACATCGATGGGTACTTCTAGCTATAGACCACCATAGAGGGACAGCAGAGGATTTCGTCCTGGTGTGTCCAGTTCGAGTCATTTCAAGTCCAGATTGCGGGAGAATTAAGGTTCCAGATTTTGTCACAGTGCTATACAGCAACCAATAACTAACCATCCTCATACTCAAGGTTCTTAGAGAATATTTACTTCCAGACAGGGTGAGAGTTCTAGCAGCTCTAGATTTCCTTATTGCCAGTTATGTGGGAAACCTCACCTTGGCAAGTGTTTAAAGTTCAAAGGGATTGGTATTTGTTATAATTACGGTCAAGGTGGACCCATTAAAAGAAATTGTCCAATGTTATTACAAGAGGGTGGCATGTCACATAGAGTATTTTCCCAACAGAGTGTTGGAAGTGCGAGACCGAGGCAAACCTAAGGAGATGCTTTGGCTAATAGAGCAGGTGCAAGCAGTGTTATTATGGGTATGTTATCTATTTTTTTTTATAAAAATGCTCGTATTTTAATTGATCTTTGAGCTACACATTCTTTTATTTCATTTGCACTTGCTATATATGCGAATCAAAAGCCATAACCTTTAGACAGTTGTTTGGTAGTGAGTACGCTAGTAGGTGAATCATTGTTAGCAGACAGTATATACCGAGACTGTAGGATAAAGGTAAACGAGCGCAAGATGCGGGCAAATTAATACCTATTGGCATCCATGATTTTGATGTTATTTGAGTATGGACTTTTTAGTTGCAAATCGAGCTTCATTTGATTTTTTTGGGAAGGAGGTCATGTTTAAACAACCAGGACAACCTAAATTTACATTCACTGGACAGCGCAAAATTTTACCATCTTGTGTGATATCTGCTATTGATGCTAGAAGATTACTTAATAAGGGTCGTGGTATGTATTTGGTTCATGTAATTGACACAAATGCTAGCAAAATAAAACTTGAAGACATCCCAGTGGTCAAAGACTTTCCTAATGTATTTCCAGAAGAATTGTCAGGTTTACCATCAGATAGGGATATGGAGTTTACTATTGATTTGATTCCAAGGACTGTACCTCTTTCACGGGCACCATATATGATGGCTCCAGCAGAATTAAAATAGTTAAAAAGTTCAATTAGACGATTTGGTAGACAAAGGTTCTATCAGACCTAGTGTATCTTCGTGGAGAGCAGTAGTTTTGTTTGTGAAGAAGAAAGATGGTACCATGCGATTATGTTAGATTACAGAAAGTTGAATAAAGCGACAATTCAAAATAAATATCCTTTGCCACATATTGATGATTTGTTTGATCAGCTTTGCGGTGCTACAATGTTTTCAAAGATTGATTTACGTTATGGTTATCATCAACTTAAAATTAAGGATAGTGATGTACCCAAAATTGCTTTCAGAACAAGGTATGTCCATTATGAGTTTCTTGTAATGCCATTTGGGTTGACCAATGCTCCAGCAGCATTTATGGATCTAATGAACCGAGTACTTTGTCCATACTTAGATAGATTTGTGATTGTATTCATTGATGATATATTAGTGTATTCTCAAGATCGAGATGAGAACATAAAGCATCTTAAAATCATTTTGTAGACTTTGCGAGACAAATAGTTATATGCAAAATTCAGTAAATGTGAATTTTAGCTCGATACAGTGATATTTTTGGGACATGTTATATCAACAGAGGGAATTTATGTTGAACTGCAGAAAACTGAAGTAGTAGTGAAATGGGAAATGCCTAATAATATGACAGAAGTACAAATTTTTCTGGGCTTAGCAGGGTATTATCGTCATTTTTAGAGGGATTTTCTAAAATTTCCCTTCCTTTGACCAGTTTGGAATGCTAAATTTGCTTGGAATGAAGATTGTGAAAAGAGTTTTCTAGAATTGAAGAATCGACTAGTTTTAGCTCCAGTTCTTACTCTCTCTTTTCCAGGTGAAGAGTTTGTGATATATAGTGATGCTTCACGTCAAGGCCTTGGTTGTGTTCTGATGCAAAATGGGAATGTTATTGAATTTGCTTCTAGGCAGTTGAAGAAACATAAATTAAATTATCCTACACATGACTTGGAATTAGCTGCAGTTGTTCTAACCTTGAAGATTTGGAGACATTACTTATATGGTGAGAGATGTCAGATATATACAGATCATAAAAACCTAAAGTATATTTTTTATCAAAAAGAGTTGAACTTGAGGCACAGAAGATGGTTAAAGTTGATAAACGATTATGACTGTAAAATCGATTATCATCCGGGGAAGGCCAATGTAGTTGCCGATGCTCTTAGTAAGAAGACATCTAGTTCTATGACACGGACTAATGCAATATGTTCTACCTTGTTTGGTGAATTCAAAATTTCACATGTTCAGTTATCAGTTACCAGGTTAGGAGTATTATTTGCTAATTTCCAAGTGAGGCCTACTTTAGTTGACACAGTTAGAGAAGCTCAGACTCAAGATCTAGTGTTGAGCAAATTGAAACAAGAAGTTAATAATGGTAACCATACTGATTATACCATTCGAGATGACGAAGAGTTAGTTATAGGAAACAGATTATGTGTTCTAGATGATCTGAAATTGAAGAATGAGGTACATAGTTCAGCTTATGTAATGCATCCATGTAGTACTAAAATGTATCGTATGCTCAAAGAACACTATTGGTGGCACAGAATGAAGAGATAAATAGCCGAGTTTGTATCCAGGAGTCTCATTTGCCAGCAGGTCAAACCAGATCCTCAGAAAATAGCTAGATTATTGCAGACATTGCCTATTCCTGAGTGGAAATAGGGGCACATCACTATAGATTTCTTATTTGGACTTCGATGTACTCAGAGTGGTCATGATGGCATATGGGTCATTGTAGACAGATTGACAAAGACTACCACATTTTTGTCTATTAAAGTCACATATTCACTAGATAAATTGGCAAAAATATATGTTGATTGGGTAGTCAGTTTATATGGGGCACCGGTATCTATTGTTTCAGATAGAGATTCTCGCTTCACTTCTAAATTTTAGCCTAGTGTATAAAAAGCTATGGGCACTAAACTTCATTTCAGCACAGCTTTTCATCCGCAAACAAATGGTCAATTAGAAAGAACTATACAGACCTTGAAAGACATGTTATGAACTTGTATACTACATTTAAAGGAAATTGGGATACTCATATTCCTTTAATGGAGTTTGCTTATAATAACAGTTATCATTCGAGTATAGGAATGGCTCTTTTTGAAGCACTATATGGTAGAAAATGTAGAACTCTGGTTTGCTGGGATGAAGTCGAGGAAAGAAAATTGTTGGGTCCTGAATATGTTCAGAAAACTGCTAAGAAAGTAAAGATAATTAAGGAAAAGCTAAAGACAACTCAAGATAGACAGAAGAGCTATGCAGACAAACATAGAAGAAACCTTGAATTTGAAGTTGGGAATAGAGTTTTTCTACGATTATCGCCATGGAAATGTGTTATCAGATTTGGTAAACGAGGTAAATTGAGTCCGAGGTATATTGGCCCGTATGAGATTGTTGAACGCATTGGTCCAGTTGCTTATAGATTGGCTTTACCAACAGAGTTGTCTAGAATTCATAATGTGTTTCATGTTTCTATGCTTCGTAAGTATATTCCAAATCCGTCTCACATGTTGGAATCACAATTAGTAGAGTTGAAAGAGGATCTTACTTATGAAGAGGAACCAATTAAGATATTGGACATAAATGAACAAGTTTTGCGTAGTAAGATTATTCATTTAGTAAAAGTCTTATGGAGGAATCATGCAATAGAAGAGGCGACATGGGAAAGTGAAGAGCAGATGTGTTCTCAGTATCCGAAGCTTTTTGGTATTTAGTCGTTGAATTTCGAGAACGAAATTCTTTGAAGTGGGTAAGATTGTTACACCTCATACATTTATAGTCAAAGTCAAATAAGGATTAAGTTGAATAAATGATTTTTATGGGGTCTAATTGGTAAATACTAATACTTGAAGGGCTAGAAATAATGTATGAAGAAGTCTGGGGAGTTAGTTTACATTATTAAAAATGAAAGGACTAAATATGATTTTGTATGAAGATTGGGGACTTGACTTTGGAATTCCCTATAGTTTTCCATTTAACTTGGTGGTATCTACCCATTTTACACATTTATTTGGAGGGAAGCAAATAGAGACTGAACCTGTAGAGAAAAAAAAAGGAAATGAAAGGAAAAGAAAAGAAAAGAGAAAAAGAAAAAGAAAAAGAAAAAGGAAGAGGAAGATAAGATAGAGTCTTCAATTTCTTTCTCAAATCCTAGAGGAAAGCATAAGTTTTACTTATTGAAGAATGTTATTAGATTTTAGGGTTCATGAAAATTTTCCCTAAATTTGAAATTTAACAAGAAGTATGGGTTATTGAAATATATGTTAAATGTTAAACAAAAATATATCAAAGTAATGCATATTAGAAGATTGGTATTGAAGAAAGTAAAACTTGAAGTACGAAGTTAATTAAATAGATACTATTCTTTGATTTCTTTGTATTTATATGATACGAAACATTTGATTATGATGTATTAGAGTGAGATATGGATTTGAGGATGGATTTTGAAATCAATTTTCGTGCAAAATTCATGTACAAGTGCTATTTATGAAATTCTGCCCGAAAAGTATCATTTTTGTCAAAGGTTTTGAAGATAGTTTTCTACATTCAGAAACTAATGCCAGATTTCAATATTCTGGGATTTTAGTTATGTTTTTGTCAAACCTTTGTTTTTTTTTTTTCCAGCTTTTACAAGTTGAATGAAACTAAATGATAAATATGGAAGTTTAGGTATTGGATTAAATTATGTATGGGGGTGGTATATGCATAAGGTGAGTAAGTAATGAATTTGATATATGCGGTGATTAGTGGATAAATTGTTAAAGAGAAGTGAAATGGTTATCCTATTATTCTTATTAAAATTTTGAATTGAGTTTTGACCCGAATAAATTTATTATTATATCAGGAGGTAACGAAGAGATTGGGACAACTCACCAACCAAACTATTCAACCCGTAAATAGCTTGTGAGTGGAAAAACTTAAATATTTTTCAAGTATTAATAATTTAATTATATTATTATACATTTTATGCATTTATATGAATTATTTATCCAATTACATGATTAATGTGGAAATATTATTTCATTATGATATATGTGGAATTTTAAAGATTGTATATGGATTATTGGTGAATTGGAATATAAGACATATGTGATATTAAGATAAACAGAAAAGTACCCGTGATTGTATGCTAACTCTAGTTCATTGAGGGCATGGCTGTGTTCTAAACTATACTGAGGGGTCTTGACTATGGATGAAGGGGATCTGACTGTGTACATATAGTTCACTGAGGGGCATTGATCGTGTTCTAGTATTGATTATGAGAGGTCTTCGAGACCTATTTCCGTTCACTGAAGGGGCCTGAGGCCCGTGTCGAGAGTGTTTAGCCCAAAGGATAGTCTACGCGCGTATGACTAGATTACAGATTTCAAATTTCAGTCAGAGGGTACACTTTTGGTAGATTTCCTGAGGCATTTGATGTGATGAGATGATGGTATAGATTTGAGTTGATGATTATATCATTGTTATGAGGTGATGTTTTTAGTATTATGAGTACGTCTCACTTTTTGGTTATTATTATTATTACTACTACTACTATATGTTGTTATACCGTGGACTGTTAAATGATGTAAACTTGATGTGGATAAAAATGTGTAAACGAAAAAGTATAATTATTTTCGAACTTCTCCATTCACTGAGCTATCAACTTATACATTTTTCCACTATTTCCTTATCAGGTAGCAATTGAGTTTTTGGGCATCTTGTAGAGTTGAGCCTTGATTTTAGAGTCAGAGCCACCGATGAAGTTAGCTAGTATGACTCATTTTCTAGAACATGTAGTCAGTGTTTTGGGAGACATGTTCATTTTTGGATGTCATTCCGCATCACTTATAGATAGTTGGATGGGCTCACTGTGTATTTTGTATCCATATGTACAGTTGATCTTATTTTCATAGTAAAAATTTGAATTCGGGTTATCTTTGTACCGTGTTATACTTCTGTAGTAAATGAAGTGAGTCATGAATTAGAATTGATATGATATTATTGTTGGAAGTTATATAAAAAAATTTACATATTGGTTAGTCCAAATTATAGGGGAGATAATGCCGAAATTTTATTAAAATAATTTACAAGTTGTATATTATAGTAGCCTTAATCGTGGGTCCAACTTCTAGTTGGTATCTATCATCGATGCACATCACACTCCGGGTCCACTAGCTTTATTAGGAGTAGGGTGTTTCTTTTGTTCTGACCTTCGGGAAACAAAATTATATGCTAACGTCAATAAATGTTCTCTCTTCACCGATAGAGTTGTTTTCCTAGGATTCATTGTATCCTCTACAGGGGTTATCTGCTGACCCTGCCAAGATCCAATCAATTGTTGATTGGCCTGAACCTAAGACTATCCATGACGTCAGGAGTTTTCGTGGCTTAGCTACCTTTTACCGTCGCTTCATCAAGAGGTTTAGCACAATCATGGCTCCTATTACAGAGTGCATGGAGAAAGAAAAGTTTCATTGGACACAAGAAGCGACTAAGGCTTTTAAGTTAGTCAAGAAGCGAATGACGGAAGCTCCTGTCTTGCACATTTCCAACTTCTCTAAAGTTTTTGAGGTCGAGTGTGATGCCTCCAGGGTAGGGATATGTGGAGTCCTTAGTCAAGGATACGACCCTGTAGCTTATTTATGTGAAAAAATAAATGATGCCAAACAACGATACTCGACTTGTGATAAGGAATTGTATGCATTTGTACAGGCGTTGCGCTGTTGGCACCATTATTTATTGCCGCAAGAGTCTGTTCTTTATTCGGACCATGAGGCCCTCCGTCATCTCCCTGCCCAGAAGAGGTTGAATTCTAGGCATGGCCGTTGGGTTGAATATTTACAAGCTTATTCGTTTGTCTTGAAACATAAGAAAGGCGTTGAGAACCAAG
>CAIGRB010089487.1:14061-26127 GCA_903798255.1 Fraxinus quadrangulata | reverse complement strand
TTTCCACTCTTTAATCTTTTTTTCTTGGGGGATCAAAGTCAATTCCTTAATTTGTATTAGCTTTTATTGCATTTAAATAATTGAATAGCTCAATTGCAGAAATTTGTTACTGTGATTAAGTAAAATCTCCATATAAGATATATTAATTGTAATTAAGCATGACAAAATGTAATAATTCAAAGCATGCTTGAACATAAATTTTGCGTCAAGATGCTTGCTTGAAAGATGAATTTTTAAGATCTTTTTTAGTAGTTGAATCAACTAGTATTCCAAACTCCAAAATTTGCATTTTTCTCCTTCTCCAATGATCCCAATCCCGATCACAATGGATAAATTTTTTTGGCACTTTTCCATTTTTGTGAGTTTCAATGCCAAATATATGGTTTTTGGCACTTTTCCATTTTTGAATTATTTTCTATAGGAATTTTCACTTCAAATTTCTTGCCATCTTTCCCTCCTTTTATCTTGAACAATAATTAGATGTTACATATGAAAATAAAATAATTGGATTTGGCTGGCACATGTCGGTATTTTTCCTCGAGATAGTGGAATAATTGGACATTTTATCCGCCAAATGCATAAGATTCCGCCGAAGACAAGTCGTTCCACACATTAAAGTTCAAACTTTTTTCATGAGAAAATTTGTTAGCATACTTTTACAATGATTTGTTCAAGAATCATGCTACATAAACAATAATAATTGATAATATTGGTTGACAACATCTTATTTTACATCATCATATCCATCCATTTTAAAAATTATTTTCTATATCACGTACTAAAATTTTGACAATATATGATTGTCAACAATTGTTGTCAAAGAATATTGTATACTTAGATTAATTCTTTATTCGAATAGTTTATATATAAAGATTAGAAACTTATAATGAAATTAATCCGTCATGTTTGAAAAGGAAAAACCGTGATCTAAATATAACAATCGTTTTTAATGTCCAAACAATATTACGTTGTAGAACCAAGAAATATAACTTTGTAGTTTGTTCACATTGCGTAATTATATAGTGAATTATATATATAATACGTAATATTACTTCTCTCTTACTTAATTTCAAGTCCAAATCAACAATTAATTATAAACATATATTTTATGGAATCTACACGTTTTTAAATCACATATTTCATCAATTTTTTATCAAAATTTACTAAAAATCCAATTTTAATCTATACCAAAGATAGACGAAAGTATGGAAATGATAGACACGAATTCATTTTTTCGACAAAGACGCATGATTTCCTTCACGTTGTCTTCTAATCGTTAAATTTCGAAAATCAAAATGGAATCTCAATAAAGATGGACATCAACGTTTGAGCACCGTCAAAAAAAAGCTTTAGATGTGGATAATTAAGAGTATAAATTCATTTCATAATTGTAATTGATCCCTTCCTAACAAAAGGTGTGCTCCAATTGAACATGGCAAAACGAAAGAATAGATAGACCAGTCGGGAAGCATGATAGAAGTTGTACTCTTGTTGCGAAACCTCATTCCTAGACAACCTTCACGCTAAAACTTCAAGACCAAGTTAGAGCAACTTTTCAAACTTGAAAAAAAACAAATAAGCTAAATTGTCAAATTTGAAATAATTCGCAAACACACGAATCTATTAGAATATAGAATAATGAGCAATAATTAATTTATTTGTTGGAATAATTAAAACTAGGGGTAGTAAGTAAGAGGGAAATATTACTAATTGGAATGAAGATCCACCACAATCTAGTTATTCAATAATTTAATTATTAATTACTTCCCAAATTCGAACAAAAATCGAAATTAATCTACTGTCTGCTCATAAATTAACAGTTAAGCTCAATTAAATAAATTTAATGTAGATACTTCTTCAATAAAATAATATTTTCAATCACATCAATAATTTTTCCTTCTTTTTCAATTACACATTCTCTATCAATCTATTATTCCAAAATACGTTCTTCCAAAATAATGTAGCTCAAACACATCCTTAATTAGTGAATTGCCAAAACTTTCTTCGGACTAAAGAAAACAAATAATTAAAGGTATCAATTCCTATAAATTGCATATAGCAAAGAAAACGAAGAATGAAAGGAAATCAATCAATTAAATGAAAAGAGAAGAAATTTTGAAGTAAGTCTTTTCCAGTCTTATTTATTCAATCGCTGTCTCCCTGCCTCTTTTCTCTCTTTTCCTCGAACCTTCATGTCTTCCTTTTTCATTTTGTTTTCTATATTTTGGGCCCTCCAATTACACAATTTTCCCGACAGGCGTATTCTTTTGTTTCATTGGCACCAGCTGTCGTTTAACAAAACAACTTTAACCTTCAATTAGTTGCTTGCATGTTCCTCATTTTATATTGCTTTCCAAGTCCTCAAACTAATGCCTCTCTTTCTCTTTTATTCTTCTTTTATTCTTCAATCTGTACCAAACCAACATATATTAATTACTAGTATTATTCCATAAAATTGATTAACGAAATTAAGATTTAAGAAAAATAAATAATAAATTATGCTCATTGAGAGCCAGCAATCGAATTTGGTTGGTGCACAGCTTAATTATGGTTTTTTTTTTTTTAACGAAGCAATAATACGATAATATTCATGATCACACCAAGAAACAACTTCAAAATCATAATCAAAATAAACACTTTATTATCAAAATTACATCTTGCTAGTTCACGGTATGTAAGCATATCTTTAAGTCTCTTAAAAGCCTTCTCAATATCTATATCGTTTCTTTCATAGAAACTCGTTATTTTAATAATTACAAACAGTTAATAAGAAATTAATAACACAAAATCAAGCTCTTCTATCTGGAAAAGTTACAATTGCATCAACAAAGTTACTCGGTAGGCACTCATTTCCATACGAGTAAGATAACACAAATGGTATCTCCAAAAACAAATTTAAGACTAATCTTTGTTGTGAGACAGATAAAAGCGAAAATGTAACGATAATGTGGTACACAATCAAATATTAATTGATTCGTTATAGAACTACTAAATATATATTTTATAACCAAAACTTCTTGATTCGCGCACAAATATTTTTTTATCAACAATTCATTTATTTCTGTTGTGGTATGATCAAAATTCATCGTACTTTGGTGTTTGGTTGGATAAAGGAAGTTTAAGAAATTTTAGTTTAATAATCTTAATTGATAAAAATCAAATTTCATCAAAAATTAAAAATTTGACTTGAAAAAGGACTTTAAGATAAAAAATACTTTGAAGGACAGACAGAAGCTCGACGCCATGGGGCATTGCGACGCTAGCTCCCCTGTTGGAAGAAAGGTCCAAAGCGCCAGGGTTGTGGTTTGGTGGCTCTGATGCACCATCGTGACGGACTTATCTTGATTTTTTCAAATTTTATTATTATTATTTTTTCATCTAGAATTCCAAAATAGAATATGCACAAGTACATGGCAATTTTGCCTTGTCCAAAATAAATTAATTCATATTTATATACTGTTTGTAGGAAAGATGAATTTATATTATTTATAGAATAGATAAATAATATTTATCAATTGATTTTTTAAAAGATTTTACAAAATTGATATATTTGATATTGTATTTTTAACGTACGATGTTTATGACTTTTTTCGTTATAAAAAAGTGAAGAATTAGGAAGATGGGTGGGGCCGTTGGGATTCGCCCGGGGTGGGGGGACTAAAGTACATAAGATTTTCTTGGATCTGGGTACGTTAGGATTTCTTAGTCAAATAACTTTTTGTCCCACGACACTTTCACAATCAATTTGTTTTTGTCTGGTTTTGTGCCATTATTGAATTAATTAACTTCGTATTTCTTTAAATTTGAGGACAAAACCAGACAAAAATTGGTTGGGGACAAAATCGTTTTTGGTCAAAATTATTCAACTTTTATAAAAGCGTCTTCTAACAATTATATTATTCAACTTTTATAAAAGCGCTTACATTTGTTTTTAATAATGTCACAATATTTAAATGAAAATAAAGAAAATAACAAATTCTTTATTTTTGGCTTTAAAAATTATTTTTTTAATCCTCTTTTATTATTTTTGTCCAAAAAACAAAGAAGCGTGTAAATTTGTTCAAAGAGTTTAATTTATCATGATTAAATATCGATGATGTTGCAGTCTATTTATCAACTAACTGTTTGAACTTTGAACCAATGACTCGATGACTTGCTTGGATCAATGCCAAGTAAATTAACTAGGTTATATTCCAATTTCAAATTTTTAGAAATTTTGATATCGGCCAAAATTAAACACATGTTTGGTGTAATAAAAAATCAAATTTTTAATAAATTTTAATAAAAGTTGATGAAATATGTTATTGAAAAATTATGAATCCCACAAAACATATGATTAAAATTAATGTATTGTCTTTTATTTAACTTTTTAGCAAATTTGAAGTCACACCAAACATGGGGGAAAAATGAAAAATCCATTGTAAAGTTTTTAGTCAATATTTGACTATTATCGGCCATAATTTTGACTACTTGGTTTTAGTTAAACATGCCTTTCTTCAGGTTTTCTGCACAGAATTCGAAGTTGAATTAAGCTAGTGTGCCATCCCCTTTGACATAGGGGATGACACTCTAGCTAAACCCATAATTAAAATGAAGGGAAGATTCTTACGTTTCTTGTTTTGTTTCTGCATATTCCCTATGTCAAAGGGGATGACACTCTAGCAAAACCCTTCGAAGTTTTCAAAAAGGAAGTAATTAATTACCCTCTTGACCACTTAAAAACAATTATTGGACAGTCTACCATTAAACTACTTCTGATCTCTTTTCTTGAAAATAAATCCCGACACTTCCTGCGCTGAATCACACGAGTTGGGCTCCAGCTTCATGGATATATTTAAGTTTAAACTTTTTTCACGAGAAAGATCCATAGCGTAATGTACTTTCACACCACAGAAAAATCCCATGAAAGAAAAGCCAAACTCAAAGCTTGAAATCAGAGTACAAATGTAGAATTATGACCCTTTACAAAGAAATCAGTCAAATAAATACCGAAAGTGAAGAATCATAAGCAATGACTGATGAAATACTGGAAACTGTCAAACATTCAAAGTGAAAAATTAAGAACGAAAGTGGGAGCAGTTGGGGTTAGTGTAGGGCTGTTGGTGTATCATTTTGCTTATCTCGTACTAATTAGAATTTCTTTGGATTGCTTTGTGTACTTTATATTTGTTCTCATTACCATAATTACTATAACCATTAAACCTAATTTCCGTTTAACATTCTTCTTATTTGAATTGGCAGACAGCTTCTTCGTGATGAACTCTCATACCATGGCTTGTTTTCAGTTTCTTCTTAACAAACTCTGACACCGTGAGTTTGATCGGATGTTATATATTATAATGTATCAGGGTGGTATTGTCTTTAGATATTGTTAGATATTAATGTATTGTATAAGAGTAATATTATCTTTTCATTTTTAGGGCTTCTACCATTTTCCTCTTCACATTGGAAAGAAATAGATCAAATGATTTAACATGATACAAAGATCCTAAATTTAAATCACATCGTCGTCATCGATTTATTAAAAATGTGCAGCATGGATTTTGATAGGTTTTAAATCCATTGGAGAGCTTGTTAAAAATAATATTGAAGTAACTTAGAGGTAAACTTCCACAAGCTTTTAAATGAAATAGTCAACAAAAATTAACTGCTAGCAGGCAAGAACAAAAATAAATACAGTAATTACTCTTCAAATCCACTTAAGATTCCCACTAGGAGCTTATCAGACTCTTGGAGACAGAAATAATCACTCTCCAAAGACTAAATCACTCTCCAAAGACTAAAATAAGAGACTCGCTAGAGAGCTCTGCAACTGGATCGATTCTGCAGGTCTTGGAAGATGGAAAAACTTGTTCCAAAGGTAAAAGCTTATTACTGTCTAGTTTCTGTGTTTCCAACATTACTCTCCAAAGAGACTCAGCTAGGGAGAGGAAAGAACTTATTCCACAGGTAAAAGCTTATCACTCACACACCGTGTCTAATCAGCCATATGAGCTTCTTTGGCGACAGCAGACTTGGCAATCTTTTGATTAAACAAAATTGCAAGTAAACAACGTTTCCAAACCAGTTGAGCTAAAGCCATCAACAAAATCATCAATTTTCTGTCTCTCTTTCTCTTCCAAGATCTTCTATCTTGCCTTCTTTGAATTGACCTATACCGAAAGAAAGGTAAACAAAATTCATGACGAGGTTGATGTCTTGCCATCAACAATATTCTCACTCTGATCTCCAATTCTCTCTCTTTCTCTTCCAAGATCTTCTATCTTGCCTTCTTTGAGTTGACTTATACCGAAAGAAGGGTAAACAAAATTCACGACCAGGTTGATATGTTGCCATCAACAATATTCTCACTCTGATCTCCAACTCTATCTCTTTCTCTTCCAAGATCTTCTATCTTCATCAGACCGGCCTTCATTGAATTGCCTTAAACCCAAAGAAGGGTAAACATATTTTTCCCACAGAATATTTTGTCCACTAGAAATCGAAAACCTAAGAGGATGAAAAATTCTCAAAATATGTTGCAAATAGTACAATCCCACCAGCCACCAAAAGCATAGAATTGTGAATTTTGTTTTTAGTACACACAAAAATTATGCACATTAATGCGTGTAACTTTCTCAAAATTTCATGGTGAAATTGAAGGTGGCTATAGCAATGGCTTTTTTAGAATGGAATAACGATATTGTATCGTTTGACGACTTCTTGAAGCCGGAGACAACAGCCTTGTGGTGGAAGCGCCCCATTATGAATGCTTCTAAAGTATGTAAAGATTCATTCTTATAACTATATTGGATTAGTATTTAATTATGAAAAGAAAGTCCAAAAATCTAAGAAAAGGAGAAATATAAGTAACGGAAAATTAATTATTCAGTAGCTTCAATAGATGATTGTTTTGATGATGATTTGTCTTTAAAATATATGGACAGGTAGGAAAGGGTTTGTCTATAGATACGAAGGCACACATATTGGTTTTAAAACACTGGATTGAAGCTGTGAGTTACTCTTTCTTCTTGCCATTCAGAGTTTTTAGGGTAGCATATCATCGTGGTGATCGTTTATCCGCGCACTGTAACGTGTGTGTTGCCGAAGACATAATAAGGTGTATGATGACTAGACGTCATTCTCTTCCTCGTGGCAGCTTATCACAATTTTTGGAGTTCAATTGTCTTCGCTCAATTACAAGTTATTTACCATTGTCTCAACTTTCACCTGATAATAATATTTGTGAAGTTAACATTAGATAGTTATGTTATTTATGCAGATTGATCCGAGGCATCGTTTTGGGAACAACTTACAACTATACTATAAAGCGTGGTTTAAAAGCTCTACCAGTCAGCATTTCTTTTTCTGGTGAGAGAAGTAGTGGTATCAAATGAGTCGTATCAAGTTACAATTTGATAATTTTTTTGCAATCTAACTTGCACGAGGTTGAATTTGTTTCTTCCTCTACTTATATTGTCAAAACGAATGACAATAGATTTTGTTTTTACACTGATAATCGCATTTGTTGATTGCGCTTTTCATTTATTTTATTTTGAACAGGTGTGCAGTTGGTTTCATATAATCTAAAGTGGAAACCACATATTAATTGAAACTTGAACATATCTACTGTTTAATAGGTTGGATTTTGGAGATGGCAAAGAGGTTGATCTTGAAGAGTGCCCAAGATCAAAGCTTGATCAACAATGTGTCAAGTATTTTGGACCAGTATGCAATCAAAAATTACATTACCATTTGCAAGAGAATTTTGTTCTACATTGATGGCCTGTTTTAACAAATAATACTGAATAGTATAATTAAAAAAAAAAAAACAAAAACAAAAACAAAAACGGAGCTAAAATCTCATTTAGCCCCTATTTGGTTCAACTAAAAAAGTTGAATAAAATTTAAATCAAAATTAAGAATTAATTTTAACCATATATTTCATAGATCTACAATTTTTCAATCACATATTTTATCAACTTTTATCATAAACCAAACAGGGGCTTATTATATTCTTGCATCAATCACATTATATCTTGTATTATTCCTATTTCCAATTTTCAATTTCATGTTATTAATTTCCTTTGATAATACGAATTATTCATTTATCGATAACAATCTATTAGCGTGCTATATATTACTTAATGAATAGAGTATGCGATGTAACTATTATAGTGCCCTCTTGATTACTTTATGGATAAATTTAATATCTATCTTAAAGTGTTATTCTATTCTAACCCATGCAACATTTTAAGTAGGGTCTTAATTTTTTTATTCTTCTTTGATATGATCAGAAAGAGAGAGAATATTACGAGCATGTGGTTGTTGATGGAAAAATATTGCGCAAAATGACCGGAACACCTCTTCACCATAGATTGCCACAGTTGAAATATATCTTTGTAGTGAGTACAGCTAAAAAACTCTACATTGGAGAGGTAAGGTCTAAAAAAAACTAGAAATACACACATGATGTCTCACTCTATGGAATTAATCTCCTAAACATCAGTGCTTAGCTTATGTCAAGTACCAAATAACGTGGTACATTACAATAGATATTGTAATTAATTATGGAAGTAAGCATTATCTTTTATCACCTATTGTAGCGTGCCTATTACTCGAGTGCTTAGCTCATGCTATGCACTAGTGCTTAGGAGATAAATTTTTGGAATTGATCTCCTTATCCTAAGCACTTGGGTATGTGACACACTACCGGTGTTTATGAGATCAGTCATGTATATAAATTCATTGTTACATCTATATTTTAATAACATTCAGAAAGAGAAAGGAATTTTCCATCATTCAAGCTTTCTTGCCGGTGGAGCTACATTAACTGCGGGGAGACTCTTGGTAGAAGATGGAGTACTTAAGGTAAATGAATTAAGTTATTTGTCCAATTTGGTTGACAAATTAATGACGTGAAAGTATTTTAATAGTTGGATTAAATGTGTGAGATATAAAAGATGATGTGAGATTATATCAAGTGTAAATTTGATAAGTCGGATGTAAACCAAAATGCACATGTAGCAAGATTGAAGGTAAATCCAGGGCAGTCTGTACTTTAATTTCTTGATAAAGTATAGAACATTTTTATAGAGTCCTAAAGTGTGTTGAAAGAGGGCAATGTACTTCACATTTCAAGCAGTTGATCTACAAACGCATTACATTGGCTCTTAGCATTGTTGAAACAAGGCATTGTTACATTATATTTTAATACATTGGCTCAGAAATAGAATGATTGATTTTGAGTGTAAAACTAGTCAAGAATGAATTCTTACTCAAGCTATGCTTTCCAAATGTGCCCTTAAGAGAATGATTGATTTTGAGAGTTAAATGGTGGTCCAGTCCTAATTGGAAGAATAATGCTAAACTAATAAGGCCACATCGACCATGTTTGTAACAAGGGGCCAGATGTCCCCCCCTGTGATAGGTGGGGGAGAAAAAATCCCCCTCCACCCCACCTATCACTTAAATGTAAAAGGAATATGTACAAATCTGATTTCCTTAGGTAATATATATGATTAAAGACTACAAAACTAAGATAAGGAAGGTAAGAATTAAAATCTTATTAGAGTCACTTATTATAGTGGACACTCTTAAGAGAAATAGGATTTATGTACTAAATGCTGAACAAATTATAGGTTCCACTTCGCCAACTATTTCAAACCCTAAAGATAAGTCACAATTATGGCATCAAAGGATCGGCCAAATTAGTGACAAAAGCCTTCAACTCTTAAAAGTACATGGTGGGGTGTTTGGAAATGATTTTGTTTTTGTGTGAAATTGTATTTTGGATAAACATTTTAGATTATATTTTCTACCTGGTGTTTGTAAATCGAATATCTACATGCTAATTTGTAGGTGTCGGCATTTGTGCCTACTAATTTGGTTTTAGATTATGTTGATTGTAGTTGAGATACAATATATTGCTACCATTATTGGATAAAACGGGTCGTCTATGTAGGTTTACCCAGCCTAACCCGATTTATATGGAATGATCTTTGGAGGGAGGAGTTAAATTTTAAGTTTGAAATCAACCTCCCCTCCCCTCCCCACCCACAACCTCCATATAGCTTCCAATACACCAAAACCATACTATGTGTCAAGGACTGCAACTTTGCTTAAGCCCCTTGATCCCATTGCAGCTGCAGTTTGCCCAATTTTGATCGCATATTGTAAATATTAGTCTAGTTTAAGTTGTAATTTCCTTTCCCTTGTAATAGTTTATTTCAATTGTAATGCCACACTAATAGGATTTTGATTAATGCATTTTGATCTAATGCAACTTCTTTACTTTCTCTAGCGCATATCACCTTCCAGTGGACATTATAAGCCAACTGAGGATAGCCTTGAACGATTTTTATCAATTCTCAAGGAAAATGGAGTCAACCTCGATGAAGTCGAGGTGCATCATCTGCTTGTTCTGCTTATTTTTTTTCCTGTGATTCAGTATTTCAACTAACAGTGTTGTTGTCTCATATCTTAACAGATCCGGAAGGCAAATGAAGACTTCGTGAGTCCTAAAGTCTAGATTTGCCTCCGAAATTGCTGAATTAGACATACAGAAAAGTATGAGGCCTTTTCCTATACAATAATAGGTCTCATATAATTGAATGGGGAATTGAAAACATACATATATTTATATGTAATAATGGTGTGTAACTTAAAGTACTGTACCAGACTCATCTGTGGAGAATTGAAGAGAAATATATGTAATAATGGTGTGTGTGACTTGAGTGCACAAGAATCATGTGAAGACTGGTGAATTGAAGAGAAATATATGTAATAAAGGTGTGTGNCTTGAGTGCACAAGAATCATGTGTAGACTGGAGAATTGAAGAGAAATATATGTAATAATGGTGTGTGACTTGAGTGTGCCAGAATCATCTGCAGAATGGAGAATTGGCGAGAAATATATGTAATAAAGGTGTGTGACTTGAGTGTACCAGAATCATCTGCAGAATACTCTATTCAGCACTTTTGCTCGCTCGGGGATGGGTTTATCTCCACTTTATTCCTCCATTAATAGAGCTTGACGGATTCTGTACCCATCTACGTTTTCATTTACATCAGTGAAGAGGAAACAGACTCGTCCTCGTCAGAAACAACTGTTGTAAATGCAACAAAGAATTAACTCTTACCAAGTAAAAAGTTAGAAGTGTTACTGTAATGCAAAAAATAAATTAGTCTAAGTCATAATTAATAATGTTTTTCATTTTGTGTTTGAGAGAGTGCCTTGTTTTATGCTTTATTATAGGAGTAGGTTTTCTGTTTCCTTAAAGCTTGGAAGTAGTCGTTTTCCTGTGTGCAAAAACTTCCATCTTTGTGCCTTCCATATATTTGATTTAATTCCTCTAAGAGTAACTTCTGGTTTCCTTGCTATTTCAGACTGTTTTTTTAACAAGAAGAAGCCACGAATCGTCTCTCTCGTCCTATTATGGCACCATTTTTGGTTGTTATTGATCTGTCAAAGTCTAAAATAGAAAGGATCCGGACTGAGGACAAGGAGCGGAGTGTAATGGAAAAGATTTTTTTTTAGAATAATCCACTCTGTTGTTCTTACTGGTCACAATATTGATCGTTGATCGAGTGTGTCGTCCTTCATTGTATGGAGAACTAGAAAGGAGAAAATCGCTATGAGGGGCTAAAAGTAGTGCGGCCATGGAGGTTCAAGCAGCGGAGATAGGCAGGAATTTATAGGACGGGAAGATTTGCATGGAAATGATTACGTCAACAGTGAAAAATTGCATGCAGTTTCGGGTCTTGATATTGCTGGGTCGGTTCAAAAGGGCGATTGGATCATGATCTTTAATTGGAGAAGAATTTGGGCCCAAATGGGTTAACAGGATTGGGCTGATTAATTTTTGTATATGAGTTGCTAAATTTTGAACAAAGTCAAATTTTGTCCAATTGATTTTTCAGCTAAAAGAAAATGAAGTTTTTGAATGTAATCAACATGGATTTTGATTAAGGGAACAATACATAAATCAGGTTTTTAGTAAATACTATTTCAAAATTAAGGATATAGGTTTTAAATTTCAAAAATCAGGTTTTCATTAAAATTTATTTATGATTTAATTAATTAAT
>CAIGRB010089487.1:0-12977 GCA_903798255.1 Fraxinus quadrangulata | reverse complement strand
TTTTGATTTGGGCAAAATTAATTAATTTGGATGAAAATTAAATAATTAATATTTAATTAAATATAAGAAACCTGATTTTTGAAAAGTTAAACTTGTAATCTGATTTATGAAAATAGTTTTTTAAATCCAGGTTTAGGTGTAATTTCCTCTTTGATTAATACCCTTAGGCTCCGTTCAATACATCATATTTTCCATTTTCCAACTTTTGTAGCGTTTGATAGGCAAAATTTTCCCGAGAAAATGTTTTCCAACTTTCCAAATTTTTCACATTTTTTAGAAAAACAAATTCTTGATGTTTTGGTTAGTAAATATTTTCCAAATTTTTTTTCTGGCAATTGGAAAAATTTCTAGACACAATGGTAAAAAAATTGATCACTTTTATTGACAATTTTTATACAAAACAAAGCCAAACGAATAATATTTGGTATGGTAAATTTTTTTCAATTTTTTTTTTTTTGTATGTTTTTGTTCGATAAATTTTTAAATAAATCGAAAGATGGCCGTAATTGAAGAAGAAATTGTTAAGAATTAAAAACTCTAATCATATACAATCAAAGCAATAACATCGCTGGCTCAAAAAATATGCAAAATTAATAAATATTCGACTCAAGTTGAGTTTACGTTATTTTCCATCGTTGCTCTAATCCATTATAATGGAAAAATCTAAAAGACAAAAATAGACACCTTATTTTCTGTAATATTTCTCTTTTTGATGATAATATAAAACATTAATGACGGCTCCGTATTTATAGGACAAATTAGAGCAAAATTGAAATTCCAACTAAATTTTTTTAATGAAATTATTTTAAAAAATGATAGCTAAATATTTGTCTGCAACCATCTAAAAGTATTCACGATATCACTCAAATAGGACCCCAACAATAATGATCTGACAAATGGAAAAATTAAATCGACAAAAAACAAGATATTTAGTCATTGCTAGTTGCTATCCGATGCTAGTCAATTTTTTGCCCAAACCCGCACATTCAACCAAGACAAGTTACTTTCATTAAAAAAATAATTAGAACTATACGCACCAGTACTATTGAGACAAAAACTATGAATACTACATCTTCGCCTCTCCATATGTGACTTCCATTTTTTATTCAAATTCCAGATTTAAGTCTAAAAATCCATTTCCGAAAGTCCATGATCTTGTGAAAATTGTTCATTGGAAGAGTGTTTCAGGGCCATTGAAGATGTCCGCTACCCCACAACGAGGAGCCATCATTTTTGACACTGTAACAGAATCTAAAACTCCAGTAACCTCAAGGTTGTATTTGAATTGATAGGTCATGATTGCATACTCTAATTCTTCGTCGAATTCATCATTCTTGTTATGATTAAGAGGGAGATAACCGAATTCGTTGAGATATTTCTTGACTTTATAGAGTCCTTTGATGTTATCACCTTGTTTAGAACCTTGGAAGTTTTTGAGACTCGAGAAACCGGACGGGGCTGCTTTCAACTCGTACATGTACGTGAGAGTGCGGGATAGAGTAAGGGTGGCAAGGAAAAGAAGGGAGAAGGATAAGAAAAAACCAGGACGAACAATGGCTGCCATGATCAGAATTGTTGCTAATTGTACAAAGAGATATACTTTATTTATACTGTAAATTATGTTCTAATTTAGGGAAGAAAATTATGGAAATATTTGTGGAAAATCCATTGGATAGTATGCCTTGAAGGGAGTATTTTACAATCTTTTTTAACAAGGCAAATATCTCGCAATGAGTGGATTAAAATATGGAAAACTCTAGTGCAAAGGTGATTGAGAATATGACTAAAAGTGAAAAACGTCCTTCTATATCATTGAAATATCACGTGAAAAATATTCAATTGTAAAAATTCCTTTCTTGATAAAATAAATAGAAGTTTCAAAGTATTTGTCATTAGTTATATTTTTCATATCTAGATATTATTGATATTGTACAATAACAAATGTTATATTTTTGTTTTATAATTTTGTATAATATAGAATTTTCGTAAAATTTATATTATCTCCATTTTTAATGCACAGCTATCACTAATTTATATATTATTAATATTGTGCAACAATTTTGTCACAAATGTTATATTTTTGATTTGTAATTTTGTATAATATAGAATTTTACATAAAACATATATTATCTCTAGGCCTGGACATGATTTTGATTGGGTCGGTTTTGAGCTTAACTTGAAATCGAAACCGACTTGATCAGTTTGAGTAAATTTCATCTCAAATCAATAAATCCAATTATTGAAATCGAACCAAACCAAACCAAATCGGTTTGAGTCAGTTTGGCTTGGTTAGTCTGTTTGAACATTTGTTCAAGTTAAAAAATTTGCATATCCAAGTTAAAAAATTTATGTCTATATATATAATTTTTTTTTTTTTTGCTCGTGTAGTAAGTATTAATAATATATATAATGGTAAATGGTAAATGGTGATTTTTCAAAAAATCATCTTATATATCCGATAGTTACCAACAAATAATTACATCAAAATGAAAAACAAGGCTAAGATCTAAATTTAGAGTTTATAATAAACAATTCTTCTCGAATTTTTTTTTCCTTTTGGAACTTGGAGTTTTTATAGAAAAAGCATAGACGGTAAACAAATTATTTGAGAAATAATCATATTTGTGTTTTTATTATTTTATTTTTTAATTTTAAGAATATGAATTTAAAAATGAAAAAAAAAATTATTAACTAGTTAGGTTAGTTAATTGACAGATTGGTTGTTTAAACCGCAACCAAACTAACTCGATTTTTCAATGGTTAAAATTAATCGAATCAAACCAATTTGTTGGTTCAAACCGACCCTACTCAGTTTGATTTGGTCGGTTTAATAGGTTTTTTGATTTTTTTGCCCGCCCCTTTATCTCCATTTTTTATGTACTAATATCACTATTAGTAATATGTTAGAGAATTTGTGAGAAATTTATTTGATACCTAGAAAGTTAACAAGATAGTTTCTTCAAGTTATTGTACCTGATTATATTTTTTATCTTGTAAATGCTAGAATATAATTTTTTACATACTGAAAAGGATACAATATTAATGAAAAGATAGAACCAAAAGATATATATGTGTTATAAATATGTAATGGGATCTAACTCGTATTATACATTTCTAATAAAATGGTAATGGGATCTAACTGGCCAAGAATCGGTTCAAGCAATTTGAAGTAAGCATATCAGTTTTATTTGAATTTAATTACTTGCATTGGATTTCTTGATATTATACCTTGTGGAAATTACACCCAACCGGATTTTTTAAATTTCAACATCAAAATTCAAATTTAAAATATTTTTATACAAAAATCAGATGATAATATAAACTTTAAATATTAGTAAATTCACAAACTCTCCCTCGACCAAAATACTCACCCACCCAATTTAAATTAATCTCCACACCCATCTTACCCCACACCCATCCCACCTCATCCACCCAAACTCTAAATCATTTCCAATTTTTTTTTTAATTTCATTTTCATTTTTTTTCAAATTTATTTTCAATCACACGTTTTATAAAATTCATAATTTTTATTAACTAGTTAGGTTAGTTAATTGACCGATTGGTTGTTTAAACCGCAACCAAACTAACTCGATTTTTCAATGGTTAAAATTTATTGAATCAAACCAATTTGTTGGTTCAAACCAACCCTACTCAGTTTGATTTGGTCGGTTTAATAGGTTTTTTGATTTTTTTTGCCCGCCCCTTTATCTCCATTTTTTATGTACAAATATCACTATTAGTAATATGTTAGAGAATTTGTGAGAAATTTATTTGATACCTAGAAAGTTAACAAGACAGTTTCTTCAAGTTATTGTACCTGATTAGTAAATGCTAGAATATAATTTTTTTACATACTGAAAAGGATACAATATTAATGAAAAGATAGAACCAAAAGATATATATGTGTTACATACTGAAAAGGATACAATATTATACATTTCTAATAAAATGGTAACGGGATCTAACTGGCCAAGAATCGGGTCAAGCAATTTGAAGTAAGCATATCAGTTTTACTTGAATTTAATTACTTGCATTGGATTTCTTGATATTATACCTTGTGAAAATTACACCCAATCGGATTTTTTAAATTTCAACATCAAAATTCAAATTTAAAATATTTTTATACAAAAATCAGATGATAATATAAACTTTAAATATTAGTAAATTTACAAACTCTCCCTCGACCAAAATACTCACCCACCCAATTTAAATTAATATACACACCCATCTTACCCCACACCCATCCCACCTCATCCACCCAAACCCTAAATCATTTCCACTTATTTTTTATTTTCATTTTCATTTTTTTCATTTTTATTTTCAATCACACGTTTTATAAAATTCATAATTTTTATCAATTTTTAAAACATAAATTTTATCAAAAATAATAAGAAATCTAAAATTTAACCCCAAGAATTCAAATATAGATCTTTGTTGTTAATTGCAATATTATTCTTTTCACGTTATGCATACCAACATAATTGGAGATGTTAATTAATATTTATATTTAAAAGAGAAGAAGGGAATACTATTAAGATTTACTATTTCAATAGATTTTCTTCATTTCTATTCTAAAATTGGAGATATATATGCACTAGTAGTTATTTTCCTAAATTTCTCAAGTGTTAATGATATAATTCATAATTTTTATCAAATTTTAAAACATAAATTTTATCAAAAATAATAAGAAATCTAAAATTTAACCCCAAGAATTCAAATATAGATCTTTGTTGTTAATTGCAATATTATTCTTTTCACGTTAATTAATATTTATATTTAAAAGAGAAGAAGAGAATACTATTAAGATTTACTATTTCAATAGATTTTCTTCATTTCTATTCTAAAATTGGAGATATATATGCACTAGTAGTTATTTTCTTAAATTTCTCAAGTGTTAATGATAGATGCATAATTCACTGCAATTAGTTTCCATCAATTGGCAGACTTCTTCATAAATAAAAATTAAAATTTTAATAAATTTTGATAAAAGTTGATGAAATATGTGATTGAAAAGTTGTGAATTTCTATTTAATTTTTTAGTCACACCAAACATGTGAAAAAAAAAAAAAAAAGGAAAATTCCATTATAAAGTTTTTAGTCAAAATTGGACTATTAGCGGTCATATTTTGACTTCTTGGTTTTAGTCAAACATGCTTTTCTCCAAGTTTTCAGCAGATAATTCAGGTACTTCCTGCGCTGAATCACACGAGTTGGGCTCCAGCTTCATGTATAAAAGTAGCGTAATGTACTTTACATCATAGAAAGATCCCACGAAAGAAAAGCGAAACTCAAAGCTTGAAATTAGAGTACAAAAGTAGAATCAGGGCACTTTCCAAAGAAGGAATCTAATCTCCAATAATTAATGTTCCTAATTATTTTTGGACTTTCACGAGGATACAATAATTATGTTGTTATCCAACCATATCAACTCCATAATTTTTGAATGAGTTACACTCATTTATGTAGCATAATTCTATTCTCAACCTCAACCTCGCTTAAATAATAGAATTCTTCGGTTGGTTGTGATGCAGTTAAAGGCGAAAAAACCATAAACTTGCAAAATCATAATTTCAATACCTTAGTAATTTGAAGTGCAAGAGATATTGATATAAAAATGACATTAAGAAATCAGTCAAATAAATACCGAAAGTGAAGAATCATAAGCAATGACTGATGAGAGACTGGAAACTGTCAACCATTCAAAGTGAAAAATTAAGAACGAAAGTGGGAGCAGTTGGGGGTTAGTGTAGGGGTGTTGGTGTATCATTTTGCTTATCTCGTAATAATTAGGATTTCTTCTCATTACCATAATTACTATAATCATTAAACCTAATTTCCGTTTTAACATTCTTCTTATATGAACGGGCAGACAGCTTCTTCGTGATGAACTCTCATACCATGGCTTGTTTTCAGTTTCTTCTTAACAAACTCTCGACGTTTAAAACTTTGACACCGTCAGTTTGATCGGATTTTATATATTAATGTATCGTATAAGGGTGGTATTGTCTTTAGATATTGTTAGATATTAATGTATTGTATAAGAGTAATATTATCTTTTCATTTTTTAGGGCTTCTACCATTTTCCTCTTCACATTGGAAAGAAATAGATCAAATGATTTATCGTGACACAAAGATCCAAAATTTAAATCTGCAACTCTTTCAGCACCTTTGTACCCCTAGACACCAAAGAAGAGTGGGGATATTATGCATAAAAGATCAACAAAAGCTTAATAAATAATTGAATAACCTACCTGCTAGTTTGGGAACAGAACTCCAACAGCCATGGCCATGGAGAGTGATATGCTTGACAAGCTTATTATCTTCGTCAGGTGACCATAGTCCCCTCTACATTTTCTGTTTGCTGCACTCTCCCCCATGGAGAGTGATATGCTTGACAAGCTTATCATCTTCTTTAGGTGACCATATCCCCCTCTACACTTTCTGTTTGCTGCACTCTCCCCCATGGAGAGTGATATGCTTGGCAAGCTTATCATCTTCTTCAGTGACCATAGCCCCTTCTGCACTTTCTGTTTGCTGCAGCGTGATGCCCCATGTCTCCCTCACTAGCCCTCAACACCACTGTCAGCTACCTATATATTCATGGTGTGCAGGCCACTTAATTTTATTTCATCTCCAATGAAGAAATATTTTTTTTTCTCTCTCTCTCTCTCATGGAGAGCTGTTTTTTCAAATGTTATGCATGCTTGATATAGGTGAAGTGTACGTCACTCTATAATTTATATTGTATAAGCCAACATATAGCAGGTTTCCAAGAAGAATGCTTGTAATAGCAGCTTCATTTGTACTCTTCTTTCTCTACCCTTTCATGCAACTGGATCGATTCTGCAGGTCTTGGAAGATGGAAAAACCTGTTCCAGAGGTAAAAGCTTATCACTGTCTAGTTTCCGATTCACAGGTAAAAGCTTATCATTCAAACACTGTCTAATCAGCCATATGATCTTCTTTGGCGACAGCAGACTTGACAATCTTTTGATTAAACAAAATTGCAAGTAAACAACGTTTCCACCCCAGTTGAGCTAAAGCCATCAACAAAACCACCAATTCTTCCTCTTTCTCTTCCAAGATATTCTATCTTGCCTTCTGACCATCAACAAAATTCTCACTCTGATCTCCAATTCTCTCTCTCTCTTCCAAGATCATCTTTCTTCATCTGACCGGCCTCCATTGAATTTCCTTAAACCCAAAGAGGGGTAATCATATTTTTCCCGCAGAATTTTTTTCCACTAGAAATCGAAACCCTAAGAGGATGAAAAATTGTCAAACCATGTTTCATCCATCATCCATCAAAGCACAGAATTGTGAATTTTGTTTATAGTACACACAAAAATTATGCTACAACAACGCGTGTAACTTTCTCAAAATTTCATGGTGAAATTGAAGGTGGCAATAGCAATGGGTTTTTTAGGATCGAATAACGCTATTGTATCGTTTGACGACTTCTTGAAGCCGGAGACAACAGCCTTGTGGTGGAAGCGCCCTATTATGAATGCTTCTAAAGTATTTAAAAATTCATTCTTATAACTATATTGGATTAGTATTTAATTATGAAAAGAAAGTCCAAAAATCTAAGAAAAGGAGAAATATAAGTAATGGAAAATTAATTATTCAGTAGCTTCAATAGATGATTGTTTTGATGATGATTTGTCTTTAAAATATATGGAGAGGTAGGAAAGGGTTTGTCTATAGATACGAAGGCACACATATTGGTTTTAAAACACTGGATTGAAGCTGTGAGTTATTCTTTCTTCTTGCCATTTTAGAGTTTTTAGGGTTAGCAACATGTGTGTTGACGAAGACATAATAAGGTGTATGATGACTAGACGTCATTCTCTTCCTCGTGGCAGCTTATCACAATTTTTGGAGTTCAGTTGTCTTCGCTCAATTACAAGTTATTTACCATTGTCTCAACTTTCACCTGATAATAATATTTGTGAAGTTAATATTAGATAGTTATGTTGTTTATGCAGATTGATCCGAGGCATCGTTATGGGAACAACTTACAACTATACTATAAAGCGTGGTTTAAAAGCTCTACAAGTCAGCATTTCTTTTTCTGACGAGAGATGTAGTGGTGTCAAATGAGTCGTATCAAGTTACAATTTGAGAATTTTTTTGCAATCTGACTTGAACGAGGTTGAATTTTTTTTCTTCCTCTAGTTATATTGTCAAAACGAATGACAATAGATTTCATTTTTATACTGATAATCGCATTTGTTGATTGCACTTTTCATTTATTTTATTTTGAACAGGTGTGCAGTTGGTTCCATATAATCTAAAGTGGATATCACATATTAATTGAAACTTGAACATATCTACTGTTTAATAGGTTGGATTTTGGAGATGGCAAAGAGGTTGATCGTGAAGAGTGCCCAAGATCAAAGCTTGATCAACAATGTGTCAAGTATTTTGGACCAGTATGCAATCAAAATTACATTACCATTTGCCAGAGAATTTTGTTCTACATTGATGGCTTATTATATTCTTGCGTCAATTATTCCTATTTCCAATTTTCAATTTCATGTTATTAATTTCCTTTGATAATACGAATAATTCATTTATCGATAACAATCTATTAGCGTGCTATATATTACTTAATGAATAGAGTATGCGATGTAACTATTACATTGCCCTCTTGATTACTTTATGGATAAATTTAATATCTATCTTAAAGTGTTATTCTATTCTAACCCATGCAACATTTTAAGTAGGGTCTTAATTTTTTTATTCTTCTTTGATATGATCATAAAGAGAGAGAATATTACGAGTATGTGGTTGTTGAAGGAAAAATATAGCACAATATGACCGGAACACCTCTTCACCATAGATCGCGACAGTTGAAATATATCTTTGTAGTGAGCACAACTAAAAAACTATACATTGGAGAGGTAAGATCTAAAAAAAACTAAAAATACACACGTGATGTTTTCTTTTTTTTTTAAATTCCCACTCTACAGAATTGATCTCCTAAATATCGATGCTTAGTTTATGTTAAGCACCAAATGACGTGGAACATTATCTTTTATCACCTATTGTAGTGTTAGGAGATAAATTCCAGAATTGATCTCACATCTATATTTTAATAACATTCAGAAAGAGAGGAATTTTCCATCATTTAGTCAAACTGCAACTTTTGTACCGTCAATGTTTCCTACAACCCAAGTCATACTTCTCCAAATCCAGAATGTAATGGATATTAGGCTGCACCCTACTCAACATCAGAGAGAAGCTTACCTACACCCCCCAGCATTTTCCATGAACAAGTTACCAACTTATATAAACTTTCCAATTCAACATCAATAGGAGAAGGATTAACCATGACCAACTTTGGCTTCGGTGTGACTAACTGTGACCAAATTTGTATTGAATGTGATTTTCTGTGACCAAATCAATCTCAAGTCACAATCGATCACAATAAATACAAAATTGGTCACAAACACACGATGGCCATGTCATTCCATTATCCCTTCAACTTACCACCGATTCCATACTCAACAACACCAATACCAACCACATCAAATATCAACCCCAAACCATAAGTAGCCAACACCATCGGCTATCTCCAAGCTAGGACTCATCAACCCACAATCTACCACTGCCGCCTCCCTCATCGGTCACTTGCAACAATCACCAATACCAACCACATCAATATCAAACCCAAACCATAAGTAGCCAACACCATTGTCTATCTAGGACTTATCAAACCACAATCGACCACTGCCGACTCCATCATCAGTCACCTGCAACAAGAATCGTCCACAATTGCTGCCCATTACAACCACCATTTTCTTTAGGGGTAATTCGCCAATCGTTGCTATAAAACCACCACAGTCACGTAGAAAGTTGGTTTGCCATCGTCGCTAACTGCCAGTTTGTCATCATCTGCTAGTGCACCCACCGTCCACTGATTCATCTTGTGGTCTATTTTTCCAGTTTGCTGCAATCTCCACCCTCAACAAAAATATTATGCTTTCATGCGATGGTCGTGTGACTCCATTCTTCTCTGTCCTTCCTGTAATCACCGACGAAAGAGGAGACGGAGGGTAGTCTCGTCTGTTTCGACAAGCCGTTGTTGATGTCACCGCGTTCAGTTGCGCGTTTAACAGATCGGGAACTCGGATTGGGTTCGGAATCAAATAGAACGGAGTCTTGATCGTAAGGATTGACGCTAAACGACGGCGTTTGGGTGCTGGTGGAAGGTTGGTTGGGATCGTGGTGGTCGACGGTATTAAGCAAGGCGCGAGCAGCGGCTACCTTGTGCGGTGCTGGAAGGGGATAGTAGATGGGAGGCGAGGCAAGGCGAGGGTGGGTGGTGGGCATAGTGACAGTGAGAGAGACAGAGATAGACAGAGAAAGGAAGAAGGTGAATCATTTTAGCCTGGGGGATTAATTCGGGGATGGGGTAAATTTAAAATTTTATGAATTACAATTAATAAACCTATTTAACGCCTGAATTTTAAAATGTAAACTTTATCCCTTTATTTTTGAAATGCAGTCTTGAAAACAAGGATTTTAGGTAAATTTTTTTTCCTCCTGAGGCCCCTCAAAATTATGAGGCCCAAGGCCTAGTTTGCCTCAGACGAGGGCCGGCCTGGGTTCAACATATCATACACTTACTTAATATTGCAAAATTAGATCAAATAGAATTATGTAGATATAATTAAAAGAATCCAGTATTATTAAATTGAAAATAATCTATTTTAGAATGGTGAAAATACTCGTATGTTTATTGTAAAACCATTAATAATAAATTTAAACAAAGCAATTAATTTTAATCCCTTTTCTCTTGGAAAAGCCTCTACCATCAACTCAATAAGCTCACCAAGTATTCTTTGCACAAAAATACTCAAATCTCATTATCCTGGCAATGGAAGATACAGGAAGTAATCTAAATGGCCTCATTGTCTCGAGCAAGAAAAGATCATGACCTGAGGATTAATGGGATCGAAAAGATTTCATAACGCAAATGTGTCTCGCAAATCACAATACTTGTACCAGGATAAATTCATAAAAAAAGGTGATATCTAGTCCTTACTAGCCGTTGCTATTTAAATTTTGGCTCAAACCTGCGCATTCAACCAAGACAAGAAACTTTCATTAGAAAACAAATGAGTAAAACTACACGCACCAGTACTAATGAGACAAAAACTATGAACTCTGCGTCTTTGCCTCTCCATATGTAACTTTCAGGTTCGATTAAAATTCCAGATTTGAGCCAGCGTGTTAATTGAAGATGTCGGGTACCCCACAACGAGGAGCCATCATTTTTGACACCGTACCAGAATCTAAAACTCCAGTAGCCTCGAGGTTGTATCTGAGTTGATAAGTCATGATTGCGGACTCTAATTTGTCGTCGAATTCATCATCTTTGGTATGATCAATAGTAGGGAGATAACCGAAACCGTTGAGATATTTCTTGACTTGATAGAGTCCTTTGATGTTATCACCCTTTTTAGAGCCTTGGAAATTTTTGAGATTCGAGAACCCAGCCGGGGCTGCAGTCAACTGGTACATGAGATCATGGGATAGAGTAAGGGGGGCTAGGAAAAGGAGGAAGAAGGATAAGAAAAATCCAAGACGAACAATGGCTGCCATGATCAGAATTGTTGCTAATTGTACAAGGATAGATTATTTGTACTGTAAATTATGTTCCAATTTAGGGAAACAAATTATGGAAATATAGATGGAAAATCCATTGGATAGTATGCCTTGAAGGAATATTTTGCAATCTTTTAAAAAGCAGATATCTCGCAACGAGTGGATTAAAATATGGAAAATTCTGGAGCAAAGATGAATGAGAATATGACCAAACATGAAAAACGTCCCTTAATATCCTTGAAATATCACATAAAAAATATTCAATTTTAAAAATTCCTTTTTTGAGAAAAAAAATTGAAGTAGTATTTTTCATTAATTATTCTTTTAATATCTATGTTATTGATATTTTACAATAATATTGTGCCAAGTGTTATAGTTTTATTTTTTAATTATGTATAACATAGAAATTTACATAAAAATATCACTAAAAATATTATGTTAGCAAATTCGTAAGATATTTGATACCTAGAAAGTTAACAAAATAGTTTCTTCAAGTTATTGCACGTGATTAAATTTTATATGACAAATGCTAGAATATAAATTTTTTACATATTGAAAAAGACATGATATTATTACAGATTTAGAGAAAGGTTGACATGGTTTGCACTGAATTTCTTGATATTTTAACTTCAAAGTGATATTATCTTACCCATTGAGCAAAGGTCCAATAGGATTATGCTAAATAAAGAGGCTCAATGGTAGGATCAGAAAATAGGGGAACACGTGGCACAATAATCACCAACAGTGGGTGTTCATGCGCCACCAGTCATCACATAACTTCCCTTCTTACGTTTCTTTAGGCTTTTTCTTCTTCTTTTTTCCTTTTTCTTTTTTATTTTATCTAATTAATTTTTAAATAAATCGAAAGGAGTACATATTTGAATAAGAAATTGTTGAGAACTAAAAACTCTAATTCTATGCCATCAAGAGCAATAAAATTGTAGTAAGAAAATAATAACACAAAAAACATGCAGGATTAATAGAGATACGTCTCAAGGTGGTATTACATTATCTTCCATCACTGCACTAATTCATTATAATGAAAAAAAAAAATTCAAGAGGAAAATAGACACCCTATTGTAAATAATATTTAGCGTTAAATGACAATTATGATCTAATTTTTTTTATCGCTATATCCCTGATCTTCCCAATAAATATGGGATTTTGATTTTCAATATAATACTCACAAATCTATTGACTTTTCTATTTCTTATCTATTTTATAGCATGTTAGCAACCCGATTCTCTCAAAATAAAGTGAATTAATTAGAAGGTAATAATTTTTATAAGCATAATCATTGGTCGCATGTACCGAAATTAATTTGGTGATATGCGAATTTTTTTTTACGTATACATATGCAT
>CAIGRB010089485.1:69135-85336 GCA_903798255.1 Fraxinus quadrangulata | reverse complement strand
AAAAAAAAAAATTCATGTGATTGATTCTGGCTAAATATGTCTCATGATTCTACAAGTTACTATGATTCAGGATGCTACATGCTTTGCATCACAGTGCTTAGCATCATATAAGAGTCACCGTAATGCTCAAGTAAAATCCCCACCTACCCCTGCAAAATGAAACATAATATTCTAGCTCTGCCGTTGGTTCTATTGCCGATAGTTTCAAGAGTCATGGAAACATTGCATTCGCTTAACCAAAAAGACGTGATATATGAAAGATAACTTTAGGCAGATCCCAAGAGGTAACAATCCATATAACCTATTAACTCAACCCTTTAGCAATTTTCCAAATGAGTTATAAAGCAGTGGTGGATAGATCTTAAAACGTGGTCATTATATTGATGCTTTTACATGAGCTATGAAACTATATTAGGAAGCATAACCAGGTTCGGAGCCACGAAATTATTCAAGTGCATGAGGTATTTAATAAAGGTAAAGAGATAAAAACAATGTAATAACACATTTTCTACAAGATATTTTCTTTAAGAAATCTCTCCATGACTAAAACAAACAAGTGATAATTAGAGAAGCATCGTATCATATTCAATAATTGACCAAGTTTACCAAATAATGTAAAATACTTATTATAAATAACATTCACAATATTAAAATAGCACTTATTTAACATTACTTGAGCAGTGGATAATTTAATATAGAAATATTTTTGGGTAGCAACGTGACAATTTCCATTGGAGCTGCACTTACAGGTTATTGCTATTTTACAAATAGTAGCATGTTCAGTTGGTGCCTAGATTAACATAAAAAGAAGAACAGAAAACAAAAAGAAAAGGCAAAATAAAAAGAAAAGGAAAATTTGAAAACTCTCACTCCCACACGCAATTGGTTGACCATTTTTATGGGAATGGGCTAAACTAGTTATAAGGATTGGGCTGGGTGGTCTAAAATTTATTTTAGACTTGCTACTTTTCGAAAATTCTCTTTTTACATATTTAATGGTGGAGCCGGGCTTGGGCTGCCTTGGCCCAGGCCAGCCTTTCCCTACATCCGCCCCTCTTCCCTGGTATTAATGATTAAATTATTTTTCTGCATTTTTGAAATACATCAGGTAGCACTATGATAGACCTCCTATTTGTTATACATATACGAGCACGGGAAGGAGGAGGATGCTGCTGGCACGGCAAAGAATCAAAGGGAAGAGTTGTGAGCTGCACCGGTCACTCAGCTCCGGAAGGTTCTGTTGGTGGTTACAAGAATCAGTTACAGGAGGTAGTTGGGTATTTCGGTTAAGAAGCAGTTGGCTAGTTTGGTATTTTGGTTAGGAAGCAGTTGGCACTCAAGAATAAATAAGAGATGGTAAACTCAAAGAAAATGGGGGAAAATAGGAGTCTTGTAGGAGAGAACCAACCTCTCGAAAGTTGGTACCATCCTTGTATGTCATTTTCTTATTTGCAGTGATTTGTAGTACAATTCTTTCATTTTCATATCAAGAAATGAAGTAACATACAGAGTTTCCTTTCTAATTCCATCAGTTTCTTTCACTCAATAAATACATAACAACATATATCTATCTGAAGCAGGAGTGTGTAATTTGTTAATGAACAAGAAAAGAAATGGGTGCAAAGAAGGGAAGAATAGAGGATAAGAGGAAATCTATTTTTATTCATATAATCAAGGGTTATGAATTACAATGAATAAGCCCTCTATTTATATAGAGCAAGAAAATGAAAGAAACTAAAATCAAACGAACTTCTAATAAACTAGAACGTTATTGAAATGATTAATCTAATATAATCTTATCCAATCTAAACACTCACAATTAAAATTAAACTCTATTTTAAATTTTTGTCTAAACTATAAATGTATATTTCTTGATCTTCATCACTAATCACACTACAATGTTTTCCAGGTGTGCTCTATACGTGCTTAAGGATGTAATATATTTTCTGTCTTTATAACCCTTTTCATCTAGATGTTTTCAAGGTGCGCCTAATAGCAGCTAATAGTGGTTACCCTATGCCCCCAACCCCACGTCCAACAACAATAAGCTGGCAATCTCCACGTGGACAATCACATATGTGCGAATGGCATGTGGTTTTCGTAAAACATTGGGAACATATCATTCCCCATACAAAGTACCGTCAAAGTACGGGCATTTCAACTCTTTACATAATAAAAAATTTGAATAGAGAACTACATCCTTAACATGTGATGCATTGAAGTATACACCGAACTCCAAGAACTTTTTGCTCGATTTTCACCCATCTTTTGTTCTAAGAGGATGTTTGCTACACAATACTGGACACACTGCACAGTTCAACAAACATAATTCAACTTATTTTTGCTTCTTTCATCGTATCTAGTGTGGTTCAATCCAACACATCAAACATGCTATAAGTAACTTGTTAAGTGAACATGAGTATATCAAAGGGGTTAACAACATTTCTATAATCTTTTCTCAGGAAATAAGAAAAAAGGCCCTCGGAACAGTCTGGCTTCCGAAAATGTTCAAGTGGCTGTCAGTTTTGACATTGGATTTACTCATTCACATTAACCTATTTGGTTTAACTAAAAAAAGTTCATAAAAATCTAAGTCAAAGTCAAGGTCAAGAGTAAGTTTTAATCACGCATTTCATACATCACACAATTTTTAGCCATTCATTTCATAAACTTTTATCCAAATCCTCAAAAAATCTAATCTTTAGCAAAGCCAAACAGGGGCTAAACAAGAACACATATTATCACCTAATTTTTCTATATTCACATTTTCTAAAATTCAAATACTAAATAAACCACCCTCATCATATTATTTTCTGAAAGGCAACATGCTCATTAATCATTACACCCTGATAAGAGTTTTTGTAATCTAATCGACCAAGAAATAACATGCATAAAATAATTCTAAAAATTTAATAAGCTATTCAAAGGAATTGGCAAGATTACCCGTGCCACATTAACGAGGAATCCGAAATTATCAACAAGATTTCCGATGTCATTGTCCACTCTCTGCAAAAGTGTCTTCTGCTTTTGGGCAGCCGCAGCTGCCGCCGCAGCAGTTGGTCCACCTCCACTGCCGCCGCCAGCTCCACTACCCAGTCCCACTCCTCCTTTGTTCATTATAATACTCCTACTCAAATTACAGTATCTTTCACTGCATATGAAGAAGAACTGTTGATTATAAAGCTATAACATTAAGAAGAAAAATGGATCAGAAAAACAACCCACAAACTGAGCTCGGGAATACTTTAAAAGCTATAGTCAAAAAATACTTTAGGCCTATGTTCAATGTTTTAGGTCCATTCCATAATAACTCAAAAGTCTTAAATAGTAAATACCCTTGCTTGGAAAAATCTTAAAACACCTTTGCCTAAAATTAAAGGTCAAAATTTTTCTTAAACTCTATGCTCATTTCTTGCCAACTTTACTATTGGTCTCCACATCCCCACGATTTCAACAAGTCCGTAAAATTTGGGAAACAAAAAAAATCATCTGAAACAATGTTATCAGACACCGTCATCAAATAAAAATGCTCCAGCACTTCACCCCACTTCTCCTCCATGAAGCATGCCCCAGTTATCGTAGACTACACCTACAAATTTCCCTTACTCATTCCATCAAGCCAAATGCATTTTCAAGTTACCCATATTTTGCATAAATGCTAACTAAGTTAGTTTCAACAAATAGGTCTGATTCTTTTATTAATGTTCTTACATAGGGACGAATTCATAAATAAGTGAACGGGAGTCGGTGCAGGATTCAATCAGGGGCGAAACAGTGTTGGGCCTTACCGTGAATCTCTATTGTGCTATAAATTAAATACTTTAAATCGTACTTATATTTCAATTCAACTAAATTGTAAAACAACTCATTTTACAAAGAAAAATAAATTGCAGTAATAGGTCTAGACCGAAAAATACAATCCAAGAATCTAGTTTCACAATATGAAACACAACTATCAATAAAATTTATAACGTGAAAAGTTCCAAAAATCAAAAGTAAATCTACTTTTATAAATAAAATAAACAACATACATCCGTTATAAAGGAGAAATTGAAGAAGTGCCGGAGAGATAGGTTGGAAACCACTCTCCGATGAAGAACTTCGAATTGAGGATCTTTTGGTGCTTCTCTCACTCCAATCGAGGTATTCTGAACTGTTTAATCACTACCTACTTCCTCGATCTGTTATTCAATTATTCCAAAATTTCCTTGAATTTCTTCTTCCTTGTTTGTATTTCAGACGTTCGAATTTCGTTAGGACTTCAAAAGCTTTCTGAGCTCAATTTATTCTTTTCCATTCTTACCCACGCACTCAGCGTGTAAGTGTGTGCTTTTGTGAAGGGGAAGAAAGAGAAAAAGGGAAATTTCCTTTAAAGATTTTTAAACCCTGTTTCAACTTGTTCTTTGAAAATTATCTTTTTTCAACCCCAGTTCAATTACACATTCTTTTAATAAAATTGTTTATATATAAATTTGAAATTTTCTTTTACTTTTATTCAAATTCTTTAAAAAAATCATTATTTCAAAATCTATTTCTCCCAAAAAATAAATTCAAACAAGTCCATAGGGTCTTCTTTACTATCATTATGAAAGTGGTATTTTTAAGTTTTCTTTAAATATTCTTCTTTTTACTTATAACTAGTGAATGAAGAATGTATTGCACGTTCGTTGATTAATGTTTGTAAATTTTAGAGAAATTCATTTGTAAATGACAGTGTCGAAAGAAAAGGCACAAAACGAAACAAAAAAATGTACATTTCAATTTCTTATGAAACTCAAAAGATAGTAGATCCTTGTTTTACTATTTTTAATAATCTATCCTTATAATATAATAATTTTCCTACTCGCACACATTTTGAAGTACAGCTCAATTAGATGTTAGTATTCACAAAATTTCTATAGAAAAAAATACATTGTAATCCATTAAAGATAAACATTAGTATAATTTAATAAAAATTCAGGTAGGACAACTAACAGAATTTCACGTTAATATCAAAAAAGATGTAGAAATTCATTTTTCACGAAAACAAAAGATAAAATAATGAAATAAGGAACCGAAAGAATAAATAAAAACATTGAAAATTTCAAAACATAAGAATTGCGAAAAATGAATCATTAAGAAATTCATTATTATATGAAGCAAAAATTCATTATTATAGAAGGAAGAAGTTTCTGAAAAATTTAAATCTCATGGAAAGTCTTCCTCATATGGAAGGTTATATGAGAATTTAAATATATACTTTTGATTATACGCACTTTAGTGAAAATGTTATTGTTATCACTGTATAAAAAATAAAATAAATAAATAATTTTGTCTTCGTGTGCGCACAGAGACAGACATGGTGTCTCCGTGCCACACGGACCGTGTGCACACATGGAGAAATGTGTCTCCGTGTGGCATGGAGACACCGTGTCTATCTACGTGTCACACAGAGATACAGTGTCTCCGTGTGCACACACGATATCTTCGTGTGCGTGTGCGTGTGCGTGTTTGTGTGCACACACGGTGTCTCCATGTGGCACGGAGACACAAATCATATCTTTGTCATGTCTTTTTTTTTTTTAACATACCAACTATATCCCTAACTAATCAAATATAAATTTCTGATTTTTACATAACTAAAAGCAAAAAATTAAACCCCTAAAGCTATAAAAAAAAATGTTTCTCCATGTCAAAATGAAACCCGTAAAGTTATAAAAAAAAAAAAATTAAACCCCTAAAGAAGAGAAAATGAATGAGGGGAGGGGAGGGGAGGGGATTGAGCTCTAGAGAGTGTAAAAGAAATAAGAAGAGCTACTGCGCAGAGTCTCTGTGTGGCACAGAGGCTCTCTCCGTAGCGCATGGAGACATATCCATGCGCACACAGAGAAACGAAATTTTTTTTCCCGAGTTCTCAATGAGAGCCAACATATTTGTCGAATAATGTGAAAGTAATCAATTCAATCAAGTTACAATCTGTGTATATATATGTATAAAGCATATATTGTACCGATTAATGGTATATTCATACTCAAATTCACAGTAAAAAATTGACATTAGTTACGAAAATACTTTATTTCAATCATTATTTTGAGCAATCTCATATGTAGACAATGAAAACTTCAAAACCTACCAAAAAAAGGTCGATCAAACGGAAATGTCTTGACAGAATTAGAGCGGAATTAGAAAAGAGCACGATAAAAAAATTCAAAAATAGAAGAAGAAGAAATGAGAAATCTTACACGATATGGTTATTACTGTGGGGGAATGGAATGGAGGAGTAGAGAGGTATGGTTGGTTGAGTGAAAAATGGAGAAAGATGACATAGTTGCTTGTCAAAGCGTGTGGGGAAACTGAAGAAAAAAATAATAAAAAATAGAATTACAACGATGAAAATCGCGACACGTGGCGCCTATTTCTTTGCCTCTTTTATATTGTGGTGATATTATAAAATCAAAATAAAAATGATTTTTACTATAGAAAACTCACAATTGAGTTTTACAACACATGAATATGTTAAAAGAAGGGAAATTAAAATAATAAATAATGATTAAAAAAATGATAAAGACCTACCTTTCATTTCACACATTTTTTAATTTTCTCTAAAAATTTCAATTTGTAAAAGCATCTCGAAGAGACACCTATGTATAAAGATCTCATATGAGTTGAGATTTTATGTCCAATTTTTACTGTCCAAAATTTTGTCCATCAAATTAATTATTGACACGTTATTTTTAAATTAACATGTCATCTAAAATTTACTTTCATTAACTTTATCACTAGCACACCAAAATTAATGACGTGTTAATCTAAAATAAAGTGTCAATAATTAATTGGATGGATGGTAAAAGTTGGACAGCGACAGCAAATCTCAACTCATCTTATATATGATGAAGAGCATTTTTCAAATTTAAAAAGTAAAATTTCGAAAAATGGATTCAAGTTATACAATGGCTTTTCCATTTTTACTAATATCGATTTAATTTGATCATCATAGTCGTATTGGTTGCCTCGCCAGCTTCTAGCATCGGAAAGGCTAATTTGTGTTTGTTTTGCAGACAATATCATCACGGATAGTCGTATTGGTTGCCTCGCTAGCTTCTAGCATCGGAAAGGCTAGTTTGTATTTGTTTTGCAAACAATATCATCACGAAAATAAGTAAATAAAAAAAATAAAAAAAAGGCAACCATCAGACAGGTTTGTACATTTTCGACACATGATACACGTTTGAATTTACAAATAGTTTCATCATTAGTTTGATGGAAAGAAATCTTGTTTTGGAAATTATGGTAGAGTTCATAAATTATTTTTGTGAAATTTGTTTTAAAACCCTTAAATTGCTTTGAGCGAGTGGAAAGGATGTAAACTTTAAGGATCATTTTAGACATGTGATGAACATATTAGAATAAAATAATCTGCTAAGAATCTAGATTATAATTTAAGATTTGAATGCAAAATGACATTCTCGTTTTCTTTATTTGGAAGTCATTTATTGGTAGTGTTCTAAAAATTTCATCTAGGTGACGCATATGCCTATGCTCGAAGCTCGGATAAGTGGCAGTATTTTGGATTTCTTTAAATAAATGTATTGACAAAAAATATTTTAGATATTATAAATCATTTATGAACAAGAGCCTCATATAGACTTAAGTCAACATAACATTTTATGAGACTCGTAACTTTTCAATCATATATTTTATCAATTTTTGTTAAAATTTACTAAAATTTTATTTTAATTCCCGCCAAATAAGGGCCAAGTATATTTCTAAACCCGGAAGAAATTAGGTAAAGACCCTAATTTTTACTAGAAAAAATGTTGGCCAAATGGCCCAAATAAAAGAAATGTTATTTACCATTATAACGATAAAACATCAATAATGTAGCAATTTAGGTAGAATGGTGAAATATGAAAATTCAATTTTCATAAGAGATGGGGGGGATTGACCTTTGTTGTAATTACACCCCGTTCCTAGGCAAGTATTGGACGAGATTTACTATTTCAAGTTATTGAAGGTCACGATTATTGGAGAAATTGAATTCAGCAATGAAGCAAATCGGTCACTGCGACCTAAGGAGGAAACCCCATCCAAAGTTACAAGGCTATATTGCTAGAGTCATCAGAGACACATTGTATGAAATTGAACAAGAAAGCTCAGGCTCTTCGAGAGATCAAGCATTTCGCCACTTGCCCGACCGAAATGAATTAATTGCTCGACAAAATTGTTATGTTCTCTAATTTTTTGTGTTTGGCGTTTGATTGGTGGCGAGTATGATGTTGGCTACGGCGGCGAAGTGGTGGTGTTGCTGGCGATTTTTGGTGTTTGGTATTTGGTTATTGGTGGTCCGATGAGTTTGTAATGATGGTGGTGGTAGTAGCGTGACATTGAGGTTGCTGTGTAAGTCCCGACCTAGTTGTGCGATAACATTATTTTGGTGGTGTTTGAGTTGTGGTAATTGTGATCTTGTGGCTTGGAGAGGTGGTGGCGGTGTGATGGTCGCAGGTGGGATGTAATGGGGTAAGAGTTCTTGTGATCGTGACTCATAATTTATTAAGTTGTGATCGAGAAATGTTTCATAACTAATTAATTTGATAATTTATGACCGTTAAATAAATTGTAATTTATAAAATTTATGATTTGTGATTGATAAATAAATTGTGACATATAAAATTTTGATTAAGTGATCAATGAATAAATCGTGACCTATAAATTTTTTGAACAGTGATTGCGTAATAATTTGTGACAAATTAGTTTGATAATATATGACTGAAAAATAAGTTTTGACATATAAGTACGTAATCGTAACCATAAATTGTATAATTATGACCTTCAAATATTTAATTAATTATTTCATGAATAAAATATCCAACTTTTAAGTTTTAAATTTTGTTTCTTAGTTTTGAAATGAATCATAATTAATTTATTAGTTATGAAATTTTTTCTTGAACTTTTCTATCACATTATTCTATATAAGTGTCATATTATCGATATTTCATTTTTATAATGATAAATAACATTATTCAAATAAAAGATGAATAATGTCCCTTGGACATATTCAATAACAAGGATATAGATGACATGGTGGTGTGACAAACAATAATTGAATATTAATTTTTTTAAATTATTCAATTATATATTGACATATGTCCATCATTAAATACGTAAATATAGCAAGATTATAGACTGAGATAGTCCAACCCGATCATAAGTCCAAATAGTATTTATGCCACGCCATCACCTTCTCTCGTTAGGATTACAACGGTCGGTGCGCCAACAGCCCAACGAACCTTGTATATATATCAATTCCATTTAACCTACTATTCAAATCCATAAAAAAAAAAATTATCAATTCGGGAAATTTCCTTAGAATTAAGCATAATCATGAGATCCAAACCCCTAAACTTCCAAATTTTCATTCAATCGGCAGATCTCCAGATCCCAACCCATGCCTTAAATTTGCAAAACCCTAACAAAAAATTCACTCTCCAACACCTCAAATTCGACCTTGTGTATAGAACTGGAATTTCTCCGAAATCCCTTTTCTTCAGCATTAATGGAAAACCCCTCGGATTCAACTCCCCTCTTTCAAAATCCACAAATTGGCCCTCTTTCCACCCTTGCAGTCCATCTGCGATTTAATGGAGGTGGTGGAGATGGTGGCGCCACCGGGGCTGAGTCGCGTGACTGTTATTTGAATATGTATGCTGTGAAAAAGCCCGATAAGGTTGACCCTAACGAGATGCGGCTCTCAAAGTGGTTGAATTGTAGTTTATCCAACGAGCCGTTGAAGCACCCAGTAGTTATTGATAAGTTAGGGAATCTGTTTAACAAGGAGGCGTTGGTGCAGGCATTGTTGAAGAAAAATTTGCCCAAGGAGTAGATATATTAAATGTTTGAAGGATATGATTGCAGTCGAGCTGGCCGAGGTTCCAGGGATTAGAGAGAGGAGGCAGTAAAATTCAAGTGCACTATTACAGGGCTGGAATTTAATGGGAAATACAAATTTTTCACGATAAAAAGTTGTGGGCATGTATTGAGTTCCAAGTCGTTGAAGGAGGTAAAGTCACATGTTTGGTTTGTCATAAGGAGTTCAGAGAAAGTGATAAGATTGTGATCACTGGGAATGAAGAGGAAGTGAAGGCATTGAGAGAGAAGCTTGAAGAATAGGCAAAATTGAAAGATAATAACAAGAAAGTGAAGAAAGTGAAGAATGGAGATGCAAATGGAGAGGTTGGGCGTCTGGTGGGGACAAAACATGGGATTGACGGGAATGTTTATAACCATAATAATAATGGATCGGCAAAGCGGTTCAAGGCAGCTGATATGGCCCCTGCAAATGCAACCAAGGAAGTGTATGCATCAATTTTTACTTCGTCAAATAAATCAGATTTCAAGGGGACGTATTCTTGCAGATCATTGCCTATTGGTAGGAACTGATGTACATTAGGTGATGTTTTAGTAAATCACACTATTTGTCTTGTGTATCTGTAGCTTTTGACCTGGAAGAGCTGTTAAAGTGTTGGATTACTATTGTCTTGCTATGGAATTTTCTTATTTATTTTGTATGTTTTGTTGCAACTTTATTTTAATCCTTTTCCCTCTTTTTAAACTTTTAGTTCCTTTTCTTTGCTGATTTTCTCATTTATGGATAACAAAATTTCATTTTTTGTTTAGCTATCTGTGTTGGAGTCCTAAGACGAGAGGTCTTTTTCTTCATTTCATAAGAAATCAAACATATGGAGCAATTGTGAGTGTGATATTTCTAAGCGTGACCCAATATAAGTGGAGGTCGTATGTGTTTGGTCAGTTCTCACCTAGATTTCAGTTCTTGTGAAATTGAGGGAGACGGTTTTGTAATCATAGGTTCACCGAGCATACAATACCATTTGAAACCTTGTTTGGGATGCTGGTACAGTGAAGTGCATATTCGACATGGATTGATCATGAAAGAAGTTGGGTCAGACTCTTATCTCGATGAAAGTAAATGAACAATATGTAGTATGTGCCACGAGTCCAATTCCAATGGGAGCATTTTCTGTTTGAGGTATGAAGACTCTTCTTTTATTTGAAGGGCAGTAAGAGTGTAACCTTTACAGATAAACAATATGTGTTTATTCTCGTATTCTCCAGATAGAAATTGATCTTGCATTAAGTTTGTTTAATTGCATTTGCCTTCAACGGATGTGTAGCTGTTTTACCATGAGATGAGAGGTTGTGACTTGAATAGTAATGAATGCTTATTTTGGAGTCTACTCATGGTTTCTTGTTTTTATGGTGAAATGGGTTGTCAAGACCTTGGTTTATAGTCGATAAAAAGGATGGGTAAGCTTTCTTCCACTTCTTTTTCGAAAATGAGAAAGATCTGGAAGATGGTCACATTATCGCATGGCTTCCTTTTCTGATTGAACCTTCTTTCCACTATGTCAGCCTTTCAAGGTCTATTCCGGAAAGTCGCCCTTGACCCCCCTTTCTATTGTATATTATCTGTAGTGGTATGGTTTAAGGAAGTCTACATAAGTTGGTGGAGGTTAAGGTGGTGAAATAGTGGGCGTCTCTTTAAGCTTTTATATATGGTGCCACCAATTCAATTAAGACATTTCCAATATTTGCTTTTGGCAAAGAAGTCCATCTCGTGGAGACGCTTGCAGATCAATGCTTCTTGTTGCCAGCTGATCAGTTTGCAGTGTGTTTGGGTTTTGCTCACTTCCTGTCATGGTAGGTACGACGTTAGAATCTACCAAAGAGCTAACTTTATCTTACTCTATCGTCAAACCTATTTGTCTTAGGAATATGTTATTTGTACATTCAAAGTAAACATTAATGTTGACATTGTGTGAGATTTAGAAATCCGTGACATTTATTATTTTAAGCGTTATTGAAGTCAATAGCAAAAATGTATGTGTTCTGACACTGTCAAAAGAATTGTCAATTTGACACAAAGTGAGGGTAACTGTAGCAAGATTGTTGGCCTTTTGTTCACAATTCTTTTATGATGCACAATTTGACAATCGGCAAGCCACGTCGCACAATATAAATTAAAGACTATAACTTAAAATGATAAATAAGATAAAAATATGCATAAATCGTTTATTAATTACATAATTTAATATAGTATTTCATTGAAACATTATTAAAATTTGCAATCTAGTATGTAGCTAGTGTCTATCGTGAATTAAGATCAAACTCCTCATGAGATATTATTGCTAGTGTCTATCATGAATTAGGATCAAACTCCTCGTGAGATATTGAATTTGTAGTAAGCTATGTCCTTCCATATTAGAGAAAATATATTATAGAAAAATAATATTATTATTCCAATATTAAAACCGGATGTCACATAAAGTTTTAGTTTTTATTTTGCCACGTGATTGACAATACAATTTGCAAAGCAGCACAATTTTAATGCAAAAGTTAAATCAATAAATAGTTTTAATAAATTTTTTTAATCATAATAAATCTTTTAGGAAAAGAAAAAATCTCTCATAATAGAATGTTTAGTCCCTTTTTGACAATCATTAATTGGGAAAATAGAGTTTTGAATAATAATTTTTGGAAAAATGTGTGGTTAAAAATTATGATTTTTTTTTTAATTTATGTGTAAAATATTATATTGTGTGAATATGTAATTTAAAATAAGTATATAAAAAAGAGTTTGAAAAAAAATGATGGTCAAACGGGAAATTGTGATTTTCAGACTAATGGTAAAACATTTTGTCACTTACATTTGCATAAATAATAAATTTCCTCGAAAAATAAGGTTGGCTTTGTAGAAAATATCAAAAATCCACGAAGCACATCAGCAACCCGATAGATATATGCGTACACGTATATGCACACATTTCAGGCTCATACCCTCTCTCTCTATACTCTTTCATGCAAAGATTTCACTTTTGGTTACTGATGTTGCGAAGTGATAGCTAAAAGGGACCTTCAAACCCATAATTATCACTCTCTGCAAAACCCTAGCTCTTATTTCCCAGGAAAAGAATAATAAGATTTCGCACTTGAAGGGAAAAAGAAGTTGCTCAAGATTCTTCGTTTTGCTTTTTATTGGACCGCCAAAGATATATCATAAATGGGTATATATCTTGAACCCTTTGCTCATAAACCTCGAATCTTGAAGGTCAGATCTCCATCTCTTTGTTTCTATTTTCAGCTACGACTCGCAAGTTTACTGAATTAATGGTCTTTTTCTTATTTTTATTTATCTGGGTTTTTCTCGGATTCTGAATTTTGATTTTATTTTTTTCTTAATTTTTCTCTATTTCCGTTTTCTGTAGATTTAGGTTTGAAAACCTCCTGTTTTGTGTGGTGTAAATTTCATGTTAAAATGACTGTTTTGCCTACAAGCGATACAATTCACATAAGGGAGGTCTGGAATGACAATCTTGAATATGAGTTTGCTTTGATCCGTGATATCTTAGATGATTACCCATACATTGCTATGGACACTGAGTTTCCGGGCATTGTTCTTCGTCCCTTGGGCAATTTCAAGAGCTCCTCTGAGTATAATTTTCACACTCTGAAGGCCAATGTGGATCTTCTCAAGCTAATTCAGTTGGGCCTCACTTTTTCTGATGAGAAGGGAAACCTTCCCACCTGTGATACTGGGAAATACTGTGTTTGGCAATTCAATTTTCGCGAGTTTGATCGCAATGAGGATGTTTATGCTTATGACTCTATCGAGCTGTTAAGCCACAGTGGCATTAATTTCGAGAAAAATAATGAGCAGGGTATTGATGCTTACCGCTTTAGCGAGCTTCTAATGTCGTCAGGGATAGTGTTGAATGATAATGTGCAGTGGGTGACTTTTCACAGTGCCTATGATTTTGGGTACTTGCTGAAGCTGTTGACTTGCCAGAGTCTGCCGGATACTCAGGTGGGGTACTTGGATTTGATCAAGATGTACTTCCCAATCGTCTATGATATCAAGCATCTGATTCGGTTCTGCAACAGCCTTCACGGTGGACTAAACAACCTTGCCGAGCTTTTGGAAGTGGAGCGCGTCGGCATTTGTCATCAAGCTGGTTCTGATAGTTTGCTTACTTTATATACATTCATCAAGTTGAAAGAGAATTTCTTTAATGGCTTGACTGAAAAATATGCTGGTGTGTTGTATGGTCTCGATGTTGAGAATGAACAGATTGCTTACTAAATGAAAATAAATATGTGCAATAAGAACCTGTTTTGAGAATAAATATTGCCTTCTTTCTGTTTGTCCTTTTATTTCGTTTTAACTTCCAAATCATTTCCTTCAGATATTTTTGTTTCTTTCATACTGATTGTTAACACCTTCTTCTGCTAATTTCATAGATTGGATCAACTAAATTTAATTCTTTAGTTTGCACTGTCTTGAAGTTTGTTGACCCTTTGCTTCTTGGGCTCTTGCTTAAAGAGAGAAGAAGAAGAAGCTAGTTTAAATAATAATGCACTGAGATTTCATGAGACACAATTGAGCTTTTTTATGTTTTATTTTTTATTGCTCATTGATCTTGTTTCACAATGAAGATCGTCTTTTTAAATCTTTGTCCTTGAAGACTTAATGGCGGATCACAATCATTATTGCTTATCTTCTGACCATTGCTGCTCAAAGTCAGCAGAATCTGAATAATGAGTGAAGCACTTTCTATTGACTGAAATTTGTTGCTGTTTTTTGTGGTTGATAAATTAGAAAGAATCCATATCCTTTGATGCCTTTCTTTCAAGAATCAATCATATCATTATGGACCTGGAACTGACCCATGCATCCTTTGATCTAAACATGATATTTATGCTGGCTCCTGCCAACATTGTTATCGATTTAAAATTTAAAAGTTGATTGATCGCTCCGGAAGAAAATTAAATTACTACCCTTCTGTCTTGGATCTAGTTTTTTACGAGCCAAGAAGCATAATTAAAGCATTCATGATGAAGTTTGGTATTTTGTTTAAAGTGTTAATAGCATTGGGTTCAATGCACACAATTTCTCTTTTGAATCATACTTCATATCTATATATGCAATCTGGAATATGGTTGTTGGATTTGCTGGAGTGCCAGTTCGTTGATGAAGAAGATTATCAGGTATGGGTAATTCATTTTTCACTGAACGACCTAATAAAATTAACCTGCATGCCTGGCCATTATTTATTTATTTTAAGTCGCTGGATTCTAGAGACTGCTATTGGGTGCTTTTGATATTATGAATTGGATTTACTCAATGATGTAATATTCAGATGTGACCTAATCAGCTGTGACGATATGAAGTATGAACCATCCATCTAAGTCACCTATCTTTGTTTCTTCTTGTTTTAACCTTTAGGTCCTTTATGAATTATTTCTTTTTTTTGCTAAACCTGAATTCAGGTCATATGGATATATTTCAATTATAGTAAAAGATGATTCTCATGTTAAAAAATTACCCATTAAGTCTCATCAGAATCATTATTTATAAATAAAAAATATAGAAATCCAGTAACTAGGAGAAATGAATCCACTTAAAGTTGAATTGCGTAACAATTTTTCACATATGTCCAAGCGCAGAATCTATTTGGTGCAGAATTTCCATATATTTGGTACCAATATCAACTGATGTGGAGAAACTGAGGCTTGGGAGTGGACAATTAAGTAATATTAGCAAGAAGTTTATGTTGCATGGTAACAGAGTCTAATTTGATGAGCTGTAAAGGTTTTTTTTATCAGCTAGAAAAATCAAATAGAAGAAAAGGGAACTGAAAATCTATGCGATACCTAGGGCCTTGGTCATCAAGCTAAAGAGAATGATGCATCATTAGTCAAAGAGAGCTGAACTGATGATACTTCTGCAGCTTATATGAGGAGTAAAAATTAAGAAACCGCAAAGCCCAGGATAAAGAAAAGTTGGCTTTACTTGTTCTTAGAGACAATTATCAAACTTGCTCAAAATTACCATCCCAACCTGATGGCCACAACTTCTCAAAAAAAAAATTTTGAGGATGAGCAATTAAAAAGATGAAAAGGACAAAAGATATAGATGCAATACTACAGAGACCAAGTCTGCCACATATGATAGGAATTTATTGGGATGGGTGTTTGTCTTCTTTTTTAAGTCCAATCCTGGATGGAGGAGGATTGAGTTAGGTTGACAGTCAACTCAAAACATTTTCAGATGTTACGAAAGGAATTCCCATATTTATTGAGATTAAGACTAGTTTATTGTTGTTATTATTCTTTATCTTCTCGAGAAGACCAAGTCTTCAACTCTCTC